>ML322637.1:0-66271 GCA_005239505.1 Nicotiana paniculata
CATTACGCCGTGGGGAGTGTATTGTTACAAGATGATGCCATTCGGTCTAAAGAATGCAGGGGCTACATGAGGGACATGACTACCATATTCCATGACATGATTCACAAAGAGATCGAGGTGTACGTAGATGATGTCATTATCAAATCAAAGAAAGTTGCTGATCACATGGAGAATTTGGGGAAGTTCTTCAATAGGTTGCGAAAATACAATCTAAAACTAAACCCCACGAAGTGTGCATTCAGGGTTCCTGCTGGGAAGCTGATGGGATTTATCGTAAGCTGCCGGGGAATATAATTGGATCCGTCCAAGGTCAAGGCCATTCAAGAGTTACCACCACCAAGGAACAAGAAAGATGTGATGAGTTTCTTGGGGAGGCTTAATTACATCAGCCGGTTTATAGCACAGTCTACATTCATCTGCGAGTCAATCTTTAAGATGTTGAAGAAAGACGCTGCGACCAAGTGGATTGATGGTTGTCAAAAGGCTTTCGACAGAATCAAGGAATATTTGTCAACACCACTAGTCCTAGTACCGCCCAAGCCAGGCAAACCTTTGCTACTCTATCTTGCAGTATTAGATGGAGCTTTCGGCTGCGTTCTGGGGAAGCACGATGAAACAGGAAGGAAGGAACAAGTTATTTATTACCTCAGCAAGAAGTTCACTCCATATGAGGTCCGGTATTCTCTATTATTGGGTCGCCCAAAAGCTGAGGCACTACTTCTGTGCCTACACAACATATCTCATATCAAGGATGGATCCATTAAAGTACATCTTTCAGAAGCCCATGCCCACTGGCAAGCAAGCCAAGTGGCAAATCCTGCTTAGCGAATTCGACATTGTTTACATGACTCAGAAGGCAATTAAAGGACAAGCTCTGGCAAACCATCTTGCTGAGAATCCCGTAGACGGAGGATACGAAGCCCTGAAAACATATTTTCCTGATGAAGAGGTATCATTCATAGAAGAAGATATTGTAGAATCCTATGATGGTTGGAGAATGTTCTTTGATGGAGCAGAAAACTTCAAGGGAGTCGGTATTGGAGCAGTACTAGTATCAGAGACCGGTAAGCATTATTTGATATCCGCCAAACTCAGGTTCCCTTGCACCAACAATATGGCCGAATATGAAGCTTGCATCTTGGGGCTCAATATGGCCATTGACATGAACGTCCAGAAGCGGTTAGTGATCGGTGATTCAGACTTATTGGTACATCAAGTACAAGGGGAATGGGAAAAAAAGAATTCCAAGATACTGCCGTATATGCACCATGTATAGGAATTAAGAAAGAGGTTCACAAAGATAGAGTTTCGGCACGTCCCAAGAATCCAAAATGAGTTTATTGATGCATTAGCTACGTTGTCCTCAATGATCCAGAATCCGGACAAGAATTTCGTTGACCCTATTCCCATAAAGATCCATAATCAGCCAGCTTACTGTGCCCATATCGAAGAAGAAGCAGACAGAAATCCTTGGTTTCATGACATCGATAGGTACTTGGCAAAAGGGTAATACCCCGAACTTGCAAATTCAACTCATAAACGCACACTTCGGAGATTGTCCAACAATTTTTTTCACAGCGGAGGAATCCTGTATAGGAGGACTCCCGATTTGGGGTTATTAAGGTGTGTTGACACAAAATTAGCATCAAAGTTGCTGGAAGAGATTCATGCATGGACCTGTGGCCCACATATGAACGATTTTGTTTTAGCAAAGAAAATACTCTGAGCTGGTTACTTTTGGATGACTATGGAAACGTACTGCATCCAGTATGTTCGGAAATGCCACCGTTGCCAGATACATGGGGATATGATAAAGGTGACTCCAAGTGAGCTCAATGCAACAAGCTCACCATGGTCGTTCGCCGCTTGGGGTATGGACGTTATTGGACCAATTGAGCCTACCGCTTCCAATGGCCACAGGTTCATTTTGGTCGCCATTGACTACTTCACTAAATGGGTCGAAGCAGCCTCCTACAAAGCAGTTACCAAGAAATTTATGGCTGACTTTGTCCGCGATCGCATTGTTTGTCAGTTCGGAATTCCAGAGTCAATCATCACCGACAATGGTTCTAATCTCAACAGTGACTTGATGAAAGCTATGTGTGAACTTTCAAGATCAAACACAAGAATTCCATAGCATACAGACCTCAGATAAATGGAGCCGTAGAGGTCGCTAACAAAAACATCAAGAAGATACTAAGGAAGATGATAGAAAGTCACAAGCAATGGCATGAAAAGTTATCATTTGCCTTACTGGGATACCGCACTACAGTTCGCACCTCAACAGGGGCAACTCCCTATATGCTAGTTTATGGTACAGAGGTTGTTATTCCTGCCGAAGTGGAGATTCCATCTCTAAGAATTATACAGGAAGCTGAGCTAAACGATGCAGAGTGGGTAAGAAGCCGTTATGAGCAACTAGCCCTCATAGACGGGAAGAGAATGAATGCAGTATGTCATGGTCTACTATATCATAACAGAATGGCCAGGGCCTTCAACAAGAAAGTCAAGCCGAGACGATTCACACTAGGGCAACTGGTGTTAAAGAAAATCTTTCCGCATCAAGATGAAGCCAAGGGGAAGTTCTCTCTTAACTGGCAAGGCCCGTACATGGTTCATAGAGTGCTGACAGGTGGAGCACTTATACTCGCGGAAATGGACGGAGAAGTCTGGCCAAAGCCAATCAATTCAGATGTAGTCAAAAGCTACTATGTGTAATCTTTATGCTTTCTCAATGATGTAATTTTAACTACGCCTGACCTGATTCCCGTTTAAGAGGGGATACGTAGGCAGCCGTATGGGTTCGGTCACAATTCAATAAAAATCTATTTTGGCCCCGCAATTGGAAACTGGGGCAGAATTCTGAGGAGGACCCTCAAAATTTTGAAGCAAGTCCAGCTAGTCACGGCGCGAGCAGCAGTCAGAGGCATCCACCCAGCCTGGTGCAGAATTTTGAGGAGGACCCTTAAAATTCTGTAGCGGAAGAGGCCGCGGTGTCTCGAACCGTGTCACGTCGTCGGTTCATCTAAAACTATTTTAGATTATATATTACACTTTTATAAAAATCATGTATATCAATTTTTTGAAACAGCTTGTTTGGCGAATGCTACCCCAATGATATAGACAGTATCATCAGATCAAGCCAACGAGCCAAGCGAAGCCAGCAGGAATGCGAACTAACCTTTCCCCTTTATAAAACTCACGATCTTTCTGTGGATGCAGGCAAAATTGCAAAAGCCCCAAAACATATTATCCGCTCAAAGGAAAGACATCGTTCCTCAAACTCGTCATGTCAACATTTATTATCAGCACAAACGATGTTTCATTATCACAATGCTCTACCGCAATTTAACACCAGCTAAGAGTTTCTGTTGTCATTCCTTAAACATTGCATAAGGCTAACTTTCTGCCTTCCGAGACTAAACGTTGTCTCCATCTGTATCCGCATATTGCATAAGGCTACCTTTCTGCCTTCCGAGGTTAAACGCTACCTTTATTTGCATTCGCATATTGCATAAGGCTACCTTTCTGCCTTCCGAGACTAAACGTTGTCTCCATCTGCATCCGCATATTGCATAAGGCTACCTTTATGCCTTCCGAGACTAAACGATGTCTCCATCTGCATCCTTATCTTGCATAGGGCCACCTTTCTACCTTCCGAGGTTGAACGTTACTTCCATCTGCATCCGCATGTTGCATAAGGCTACCTTTCTGCCTTCCGAGGTTAAATGCTACCTCTATATGAATCTACATCTTGCATAAAGCTACCTTTCTGTCTTCCGAGGTTAAACTTTACCTCTATCTACATCTGCATCTTGCATAAGGCTACCTTTCTGCCTTTCGAGACTAAACGTTGTCTCCATCTGCATCCGCATATTGCATAAGGCTACCTTTCTTCCTTTCTAGACTAAACGATGTCTCCATATGCATCTGCATCTTGCATAAGGCCACCTTTCTGCCTTCCGAGGTTGAATGCTACCTCCATCTGTATTCGCATCTTGCATAAGGCTACCTTTATTCCTTCCGAGGTTAAACACTACCTCTATCTGCATTCGCATATTGCATAAGGCTACCTTTCTTCCTTTCGAGGTTAAACTCTACCTCCATTTACTTTACAAAAGCAACCCCTGTCTCTATCATTCGTTTCCTTTAAGGCTAAGCTCTGCTCTTTTAAATTCACAAGACTAAGCTCTGTCTTGTCAGCATCATGCTATTGCATCTTCATGGGCTGAAATATCGGCAACCTAACCAAAGGCGTCATTGTTCGGAGGCACCATCTTCATAGCCCGAGAACACCATGTCATGGCTTGAGGATCTCCTTTATCATTTTGCATATCATTATTCAAAGGCGTCATGGTTCGGAGGCACCATCCCCGTGGCCCGAGAACATCATTTCATGGCATGCGAATCCCTCATCAAAGCAATTTTTGGCCCAGGACATCATAGTCTAAAGACGTCATCCTTAACCGTCCAAAGACAGCATTCATCGTCCAACGGGAATTTGCATCATGTTAAATTACGCACAATATACGCTTGTATTGTTTATTTGCAGGTAATCCGTCAAGCAACAGCCATCCAGGCGGAGGCGGTTCTGCTATAGGTCTCCTACTATCCCGTAAGTCGTTTGCTCATCTAACCCTGTACTTGGCGTCCGTTCTTGTAAAACATCATCGACCGATGACCCCGGAACTACATACGGCCTGATTCCTGTAAGACCAGGTATATGTAGGCAGCTCAGGAACCAGGGTGCGGCCTGAACCTTTCAAGTTATTTCCACTCGGTTAAAATTGGCCATCATATCTTTACCCGACAACTCTTCCATCCTTCCCGGGTAAAGAGGGGCAGCTGTTGATACCCAATTTTTTTCTCAAATTATTTTAAAATATGTATATATACCTCCAAAATCACTCTTTATAATAACTGGTATTTTTCCGAATTTTGTTTTTCATATTTTTATCAAATCCTTTTCCAATTTATTCAGTATTTTTTTTTATATTCAATAATTATTCATAAATTGTATTATAAAGAATTTCAAAATATTTCCCAGTCAATATATCATTTTTAATCCTATTAGGACTTAATTATTTCACAAATTAGCCAATTTGGCATTATTTGACCATAATTACAATAACTTTGCAACTATGGCCTAATTGTATATTTTATACCATTTAAATCAATAATTTTTTCATTTTATATTTTTTATATTCATTAATTCCTATCTATCATTAATTTCATTAGCTATTTTTATTAATTAATTATCTATTTTAGTAGGTATTTAACTAATAGCCATTTTTAATTTCAATTCTAGCCTAATTCTAACCCAACCCATCAGATTTTAACAACCCAATTCCATACCCAGCCCAAATCAATTCCATACCTGGCCCAACTCCGGATCTATCTGAGTCGTTGATCAAATTAGATCAACGGTCCAAATCCCACCTACCATAATTAAACCTAGACCTACCCCGCTTCCGACCCCTCATTTCCAATATCTCATTATCTCTTTATCTCTCTCTGGTTCTCTCTAGAACCCTCCCTTGTCTCTCCACCCCCAATGGAGTTTGTTCGTCTTCTCCGGCTAGTTCCCTCGCCGGAAACTATCGTCTTTCACTATCTCCTGGTTACTGCTTCACCCTACACCGGTTTAATGGCACCCTAAGGCCCTCAGACGAACCTGGAGCGGTTCAGCTCCTACCTATGGTCCCTCATGCCATCTTTTGGCCTCCTCCGACCGTTTGAGTAAGAGCCATGACTTTTCCGGCTAACGCTGGCGATATCTTTAAGGTTTTTCTTATTTTTTCAACTCTATGAAACCCTAACCCCTGTTATTTTCACGATTCCTTTCGATCTGTCTTAGATATGTTTATATCATGAAGATTTTTACATGTTTTCTTCTAAAACCTTCCTATTCTCTTAGATCTACACTAGATCAGGGTTTATTAAGAGTATTATTACATTTTTTCTTAAAGGTTTTCCATTTTTAAAAAAGTTTTTCATTTAGGGTTTCTGTGACCTTTTCTTCAAACGATTTCTCGAAGTTTAAGTGATTTTTCTCATATGCTTAAACGTTTTATCACTTTTAATCATGATTTATTTACTTTTAACACTGTGTTCTAAATGCTGAGCATGTCTTTTCTTTCGATTTGTATGTGTGTCTGTTTCCCCCATGAGTAATCTCTGTTTCTTTGTGATTGTTGCTTCACCACGCTATTGGGTCTTTGATTCTGCGGATTCTTATGTGTTCACCCTGCTTGAATCATTACTGCCTTGAATCCCTGAATGATTATGAGTAGTACTATATTGATTTGTTCATACGATATCCTCTGTTGATTCTGAATGTTTCCTTAGATACATGAGGCCTTCCCTTAATTAGTACCAATTACGAATCCCTGATTTCTTATGAGATGTTCTTATTGATTTCAAAATCTATTTTCTTATCTTGTTACATAATTGATTAGCTATTAATTGATTACTATTTCCTTAAGTGATATTTTCTGAACCAAGCCTCAATTGTGTGCTTGAATTAGGGGTGAAACTGTTTCCTTATATGTTACAAGCATCAGAACTTTCCTTAATTATTATTTTACCTACTAGCCGTTTGATTTTAACCCCTTCAATTAAGGGATATCTAATTGCCTATTATACTTACATTGTTTTTATATTCCTCTAAGCTATATATGGTTCTGTCCTTATTTAATAATGACCGTGTGAATCACTACATTGATTATAGGGATACTTGTGCTAATTGGGTATTAAGTGATATCAGTCCCACAATCACTGGTCAATTCTAGTTCTTTCCTTATTTTTCATCAGGTTTTCAAAAATATATATAATCTATTCATACACAGATACACACACGAGCTAATCTGTTCAAAAAATCTCTCTCACAATTTAAAAGACTTCCTGCTCTCTCTTCTGTGCTAATTACTACTACTCTAGGTTAGCCGACTACAAGCCAAGGGTAATTATTGTGCATTCTCCTACTTTCCTGTTTGTGTTATTGCTTTCTTCTCTTCACTGGTATGTTCTAATTTATATTTCAGTCCTCAAACCAACATGTTTCCATTATTGTTGTGATTCAGCATGCTTCCAACTTGCTTACTTATTCTTCAGCATGTATCTAGGATCCTGAACTCCCCTCTGCATGTTTAAATTAGGCTTTATTTGCTTATGGCCAGCATGTTTATGTACACTTAGCACCTACTTCTTACATGTCGATGATTGGTACATTAGTTTAACCATGGCCTTAGGCATTAATCTGACCTAGCATTGTGCCCCTTGATCCACTAGACCCTTAGGAGTTCATGATTGTATGCTTATGTGTGTATCAGCCTGCTGTATGAATGCCCTTACATGCTCTGTATTTGTCCCTAATCCCATTACCCCATGTTTGTATTTGTTGGACTATCCTTGGTACTTTGTGATGTTATGCTTCCATTTCCTTCTTCAAAAACTATTTTCTTACTTAGTCTTTCTCAAAATTGTTCCTTACTTAAATCCTTTTAAATAAAAAGCACTCTCACATACACTCTTAGAAGTCTAAGTTCAGCCCCCCCCCCCCTCCCTTTATGTGAGCACTTCTTTGGGAACCCTTTGAGTACCCTCTGAACTCTGACACACAAGGCTGGCACTTCCACACTGCACATGCTTAACTCTTTTGTCTATGTCTGGGTGTGAGCACTGCCTGGGGGGCTTGAGGTCCTTAGGGAACTCTTACACATCGGGATTATGAAAAGGCTATGAAATACCATAAGGCAGTGAGGTTTGGAAGATCTGGGCCTAATTGAAGGCTCCCTATAGAAGTAACTTCTTATTTTCCTTTGGTTGTGTAATTCATAATTCACTGGCCTGTAATAAATTGCAAACAACTCAGAGGATGGATAGTGAAAAGGGAGGGGTAGCTACGCATGCATTAGCTATTAAAGGGATAAAAATCATGGTATTAGAATTTATTCCTATCTGTGCAATAGAGATCATGTTTAGGCCCATTTGTTCAAATTCATGCATTAGAAACCATGCTATTTGATTTCCTATCTGTGCAATAGAGATCATGTTTAGGCCCATGTGTTAAAATTAACGCATTAGAAATCATGTTTATTAAGTCTCATGCCCATTGTTTCAGCATGTTCACTTTTACTTAGAAAAATCCTGCTAATTAATGGTATTTTCTACTGTCATGTTCAACACTGCCATGTATGCTTAGAAATCTTGTCCTAGGCTAAACAACATTGAAATAAATTATCACTCTAGCATCTGCTGAAACCATGATTAATACTGTTACTGAGCATTTAGAAATCATGCTTAGGAATTCTGCATACGCATCATTTTGCATCTCTATCTGTGCATTAGATATCATGTTATAGGGATCTAATCCCTCAGCTACATTTAGTCTAATTACTAATGTATAAAAATTATAACCACCCGCTCAGTTTTCTCTAAAAAAAATAACTGACAATGCTTCTATGTTCTGAACAACCTAGAACAGCATGTTTAGGTAATAATTTGCAACAGTTCCTTTAATAATTATGTTAATATACATTGTCCCCCGCCTAGGCAAGCCTTAGGTGACTAATGTTTCAAAAATTAGAAATCTTTCTCTCTTGTGTGTGCTGCTTAACACCAATAGGTACTTTTAAATCAGTAGGCAAACTGATTAAGAGCATGTTTTTCTTGAGTTATAAAACAAGTCTGCATATCTGTTTATCGTCTGAATTCACCTAGATACTATGTCTTAGGGTCTTAATTAATAACATTTCCCTTATATGTGTTTGAGTCGTGCTAATTATATGCATTATCTGCGGAGGAAAATTTGAGCCTCCTATATGCTCGTATGTGTTTCCCATTGACTGCAGTCCTATTTGTTCTTTGCTTGTCGCCTTAGAATTTTACCCCTTTAAACCTGAGGGTCTGCCTAGTACCTACCTTTTAGGATAGTAGTCCTAACCTCCTCTAGGACTGATAGGATGGGACGGTTAATAGCATGCTATAGAATTCGTGACCAACACACGCTTTAATTACTTTCACGGGGTGGGAAGGGTAGAATATGGATATGATGATCGGTGCACTAGTACCACGTGTATCCCCTCTTCGAGGAGTGATTACCGGGTATTGCATTGATGTGATCCATATTATTATAAACCTAGGACACTTGTATATGATAGTTTGTAATTACCCCTATTATTTTTCTAAACGCCTGTATGCTTAAGACTTAAATCCCCTCTTATTTGAGCCTTTGCTTGTTATTTGTTATTTGTACAAATTCACGAAACCATTTGGTCGGGAACCACACTTGTGGATCCTGAGGGGTGCCTAACACCTTCTCCTTAGGATAATTTCAAGTCCTTACCCAAATCTCTGGTTAGCAACGTAGTTGTAATTGAACCCCTTGGGTGCCCTAACGCACCGTTAAAATCGTTAGGTGGCGACTCTTACTATGCGAACCCCTTTCCCAAAAGAAAAGAGTTGTCCCAACCAATGTCATGAACCCGGTCTTCCGCTAAGGAAGAGGAAAAAAGGGTGCGCGACATCGTGACCAATGAACGGGTTGTAAAATCAAATGTAATATTTGAGATCATATGAGTTGCACGAAATTCCAATAGGTGTGGGCACTAAGATAAACCAAGTCTCATGCAACAAGTGGCAGAACGACCAGGAAAAGTAAGTGATTATTTTTAAAGAAAGCAGAGAAGGCACGAAAGGAATTATTCAATCAATGACCTAGAGTTAGTTACGTTATGACGACACTTAATATTTTGGAATATTATCCATGAAGCATATATGTTGACATTCTTACAGCTATAGGAGACTCGGATAAAAGTTAAAAGAAAGAATTGACTCCACCTCACAGACAAAGTCTTGAATTGTTAGAAGATTATATTATGGATGTTCCATGGCGTCCACCAAAGGCGAAAGTAATAACTAATACCATGAGCCTCATATCGGAAGATAGCTTAAGCCTACTTAAAGGATAAGAGAGAAGAGGAAACTAACGAGTTACATCAGGTAAGTGAATCTGGATTCTGATTATTAGACCAATATAATAATATAAATCATGATTCAGAACATTGAAAAATCACTCTTAATATCAGAGGTACAAGAAAGATAGTACATCAGAATATTCTATAAATGCTCTACAATTAAGCCAATTAAAAAAGTATCAGCCTCATAAGGAGTATGTATGAAGCTCCCGCTGGATTGTGTGTGCACTAGAGGTGCAAGTTTATAGTAGAGATTCAAGTAGTGGATGTGAATTCTACCTATGTGTAAATGAGGTTATAAAAGAGACGGAAGATACAATGCGAGATTAAAATCTAAGTAAGGTAAAGGTTAAGAAGGTACGAGATGCTCAAGTGTAGAAGGTTGTGAATAGTCCATACTTCAAATAGAGGGATAGAAGCTCCGTGATTCAGTATCCACAAATGATAGTGGCGTCATCAGTGACACATCTTCTAGCCTATGGCTTCCAAGTACCAATGTCTAGTTAAGAGAGTAAAGAAGAGTTAGAGACATTTTGATGTCTCGCTTGAAGTTCCAGAATAACATAAGGAAATCTATGGTTCTAGCAAGTTAAAGGAAGGTTTCAAGTAGTATAAATAGATATGTGTAGGTCGTAAGCTAAAGTATGGTAGAGCAAAAAGGTTTTATGTATAAATGAGGAAGGATAAGAAAAGGTGAATGAGAAGGTGATGAAAATAGGTAAGGCCTTAGGATTCATCCCACAAAAACAAGAGAGCTGATGGTTCCCGTATGTTATGGAGATCCCTATATAACCTGAATAAACTCGGAGGAGTTTAAGACTATGAGCATTTGGAAAAAAAGGGAATGCTTCCCTGGTAGTATAATAAGGGTGTAATTGTGATAAATGATAAGTGGATGACATTTAGGCCTTCGATTGAGTAATGATTTAGAGAAAAAGGGATTTCATGAATACACAGGATTAGAATACCCCAATAAGATGAACTACATTGGGATGCTATGAAATATTGTTATTGAAGTATAGTATCGTCCCGATATTGATTAAGGAAATCACTTCAAATGTTCCCCGATGCGACGTGATACCTATGACAATGTATTACGTAAGAGGTTTTAAGGACTTAAGATGCGATTAGGCTATTATTCTTAAGATGAACAGTAATGAGGAAGCATTAAAGAACTTAGATTTATACATAAAGGATAAGCAGCGAGAGCGTAACCTAGAGTTGGTTAGCAAATCTCGGTAATAATAAAATGAAGTAAGTGTTATGGTGTAGTATGAACTACCTAGATGTAGTAAATTCATAAGGATAGATAACCGAGGCTATAGCAATAGTCGTAAATTCGAACAAAGTACCAAGTGAAGGACTTCAGTATACCTATAGATGCCTAGAGAGACAGCTTGTCATAGTTCTGTATATGTTCACAAAGTGAGGCCTAGGGATTGGGTAATAGCTGGAGGAAAACTGAAAGAAGAGTCGCATAGGCGCACATACAAGTATAGAGTCATACATGCTGCACGACAGAGGTAGAAACAATAACGAGATTGGAAGAATTTCGACCACAGGTCGTGGTGCGAGAAAGAGGCCTAAAGGGGGGAATGCCCTGGGCTTTGGATTTATTCAAAGAAAAGTTGTCTAGATGTCAAGGACAGTACTAAATTATTCGTAAGAGCTATAAGTTATTAGACGGATAAACGCATCAATCAACATTCGAGGACGAATGTTCCAAGGGGGGGGGGGTGATGTTACACCCCATGTTTTCATACGTAAAAGTACGTCATAACTCAATTGATATAAGCTCAAAAATGAGATCATATTTGAAAGTACATAAAGTAAGTTATTCATTTTACCATGAAGGTTACAAATATTGAGGATCATGAAAAAAAGTACAAAGAGGGTTGGAAGGTTCAGAAGCTAAGGAAGTGAAGAAAATAAGTCCCGTCAAAAGTCAACCAGTTGGGAATGTTATACCTTTTGGGGTGAGACTAGGGTTCTCAAAATGATAAGGAGGTTATGTTAAGAGTTATTTTTGTCTTATGATAGTCGTGTGTTATGTTTTAAAGTCAAGCGAGTTATGGAACAAAATTTTGCAAAGGTCATCACAAATTACATTCATAAATACGCTGAAAGATAGGTCAAATGTAGCCAAACTTTTCTACCAATAAACTTGTAATTATGGTATTATCCACACATCAAATTGACGATCTACGAGTCTAGTTTCTATCTCATTAAATCGTTTGTCGATACGACATCGGAGTAGAGAGATATTTTCAGTTTGTCGAGACTTCATAGGTGACAAGTAGGTGTCACTAAAGCTTTTTGAGCGATACATTTCGTGTATTACATGAGGTCTTTTCAGGACATAGTATATACCAAATTAAAGTTCTTGGAATGTTTTTTATAACGCTCTTAATTGTTTTTTCATACGACATCCGGATAAATAAATGTAAGCGTCGGAAGAAGGGCCAACGCTAGGGTGCCAAGCTAGCACCTCTTTGACTTTTCAAAAGTTCATATATATAGGGTTTTAAATCGTCGTTCTCTTCATTTTTCATGGAACACGACCAGATAACCCCCAAAAACCTACCCTTAAGCTCTTTACAGGGTTTTTTAAATAGATTAACATCGCGGATACGAAATCAAGAAGCGATAACATTAGAACGATCCCTACGACGTAAGTATCGCTATATCACCTCTCTTTTTCTTAGTTTTAATTTTGAAAGGTACTTCATAGTTAAGAAAACTCATACTTTCTGTATTTAAGATTTTAAATGTCAAGTAAGGTTGATAAATTTGTTTTCTAATAGTTAGAACTCACGGGATGGTGATCGGAAGCCGTGAGTTCGATTTATTTCACTTTTAGCGGATTGTTTTGTACTCCACTGGTGTTGGCCCATTGTTCTGATGTTTTATGTAGTTTTGGAGGAGAAATTGTTTGGATAAACACCAAATAATGTCGGAATGGTGGGATGGTCGTTGGTCGTTACATTTTTTAGGTTGTTTGACACTACTTTGGTTGTCGTTTTATGTATGGAGTGATTAGGGTGTGTGGGCTGTTTTGTGGTGTATTGTGATGGAGATAAGGTTGTAAAAATGATGCATAGATGTTGATATTGTTGTGTTCTTGTTGTTTTTGGTATTTCGTATTGGAGGAGGGACTTGTTACAGGGGAGATGCTGCCCAAATTTACGTAAACGAGCTACTAGTTTAATTTGTGGACTTAGCCTTCACTCAACATAGATTTTGAATCTTCTTATGTTGTGGTATACTGAGTTGATTTGCTTGATGAATTGCTTGGAAGGTGTTAAGAACTCATCGGAGTTAAGGTATGTTAAGGCTAAACATTTCCTTCATTTTGGCATGACCTCGTAACTACATGTGTTTGATAACGAGGCATAAGGAGAAGTTCTTATTCCTCTATTTATGTACATTATCCTAGTCTCATAAGTTATAGTCGTCGCCCTTATCAGGACTTTATATTCGGTTAAGTATTTCCATCTTCCGGTCAAGAGAGTAGAGGGTCTATATATATACAATATTACATTATGTTCACCACCATTGAGCTATAATCGATGTGCAGGCCCGTATTGGGCAATCTCTAATCAGATGGTAAGTTATATACAAGGCCTATTATGGTCGAGTGCCTATGACTGAGCCCATAGTGGACGAGATACAAAGCCTAGTATGGACGAGCGCCTATGAGCGAGCCTACTACGGCAGAGCAGTTACACATATCAAGCCTTATAAGGCCGGACAACTATTTTACTTACTATATTGAGAGAGATAAGTCAGTATCAGTAGGTAAGCATATCTTCAAATTATATTTGACTCCGAGATACTTTCAATTATTATATTATCAGTTAAGCTTCTGATTTTAGTTATCCTATTGCCTTACATACTCGGTACATTATTTTGTACTGACGTCCATTTTGCTAGGGACACTGCATTTCATGCCTACAGGTCCTGATAGATAGCTGGATACACCTTCCCAGTAGACAAAGTCAAACACCAGCTTGGTTGGTAAGCTCTTCTTTCTCGGAGTTACCAGGTTTATACCTTGGTGTCCATTTTATATATACAAGTTTGATGGGTAGGTCGAGAACCTGTCCCAACCATGACACATTTCAGTTATTCCTAGAGGCTTGTAGACGAGTCCTATAAATTTTTTATATCAGTATTGTGGCTTTAACTACCCTATGTAGATGTTTAGTTTGGTATTACTGGTTGTAGATGTTATTTTTAAGATGATTCAGAATATAGCCTCATCGTCCTATGTTGAGGGCTACCCCTCCACAGTTCACAGTTACAGAGGCCTAGTATGGCACCGGGTGTCAACCACGCCTCTTTGAGTTTGGGGCGTGACAACAAGTGGTGTAATAGTAAGGTATCAACATGAATCTATCGAGGTACCTGTTTGCAATTGCGAACTTGGCACAGTTCACTTGGCTTCGCATTTGCAATGGAGGTCTTCGCATTTGCGAAGGTTGACTGTCTGTTTTGACTTCGTATTTGCAACCTTCCTTTCACATTTGCGAACATTGACTGGAATGTTTGACTTCACATTTTCCAAGTTGATGTCGCATTACGACACCTGAAGCCTTTTCCCAGATTTTCTTCTTTTCAACTTCTTTTTTACTCGTTTTCACTTGGTTTCTTCATGATCACTTCTAAATCCAAGATAAAACACATGATTTTATCAACCAAACATAGCAAAAATCCGAGATTAAAGATGATATAAGTTGGTAAAATACCAACTTATCAGTACCGCCTCGCAGTTTCATTTCACAAAAAAATCACAATCTTTCTTTATATCACCGCGAGAGCCTAGCATTTAGTTTAAAATCATTTTTCTTGAAATAGCCTCCCGCATTTTATCCCACCTTATCACACCGCATGGCTTCAAGTAGTTCCCTACTAGCAACACGCGTATAAAGCCCACTTTATCTCACCGCATGAGTTTCAACCCTCAATCCTTATACCACCGCATGCGTATAAATATCACAACATCACACAAAACGCACCTCAAGCGTCCGAAACCACAACTTGCCAAAGAAATCAAAAATGATAGTGTTTCCACATTAAATAGCCCATGGCTCAACCACAATATGTACAAGAGTCTCAACAGTAGCAACCAAAAGTGGATAACTTCAACTCCAAATTCAACATCAAGACTATTCCAAGAAATAACAACTTCAGTAAATTAACTCAACGATTAAACAATGAATAAGAAATGGAGAGAACAATGACTTCAACTAAACATAGACAATTAGCAAGTAAGGGAGAAGATAACTATTAACAATGTCAAGTAAAGCATGTGAATATAAACTAATGATGATGAATATAACATATTATAGCAACTCAATTGAAGGCATAAAAGGAAACTACATAGCTAAAACCAGTAAAGTTTCACATTTAGCCCGTGTACACATTCGTCACCTTGCGTACACGGCTTCCACATATCACAATTAACACAAAACAACGCCAATCCTAAGGGGTAATTCCTCCATACAAAGTTAGGAAAGACACCTACCTCCAAACACGCTAACTCAATCCATTAATAAGCCTTTTTCCGTGATTATCCAACTTCGAACGGCTTGAATCTAGCCAAAACAACTTCATACCATAAGTACAAATTATAGGAAGCTATTCCGAACAACAAAGTTGCAATCTTCAAAGAGAAACAAAAATTCAACCCCAGACCCGCGTCTTGGAACCCCACCAAACGTACAAAATCCAAACACCCATTCGATAATAAGTCCAACCATAGATTAATTACTCAAATCCGACTTCAAATCGTCTTTCGAATCCCCAAAATGTAGTATAAGAAGTCTCACAATTTCTCCCCACATTTTCCAACTCAAATCACTAATTAAATGATGAAAATAACAATGGATTCATGTATAATAGCCAAGTCCGCTTTAGAATCACTTAACCCGATGATTTCCTTTAAAATCCCTCTAAAAATCGCAACAAACTGAGCTCTCTAGGTATAAAGATGGGAAATGAAATAAAACCTCGACTCAAGCCTTTTTTGCCCAGCGATATCCGCTTCTGCGGTCAAACAGTCGCACCTACGACCCCGCCTGCAAGAAAATCTATTGCAGGTGCAATTCGAACTAAGGCCAAGCTCCTTCACTTCTACGGACCATTTCTCACTTCTGTGAGCCTGTTACTGCAGAATATCAATCGCACCTACGGTCCTCCTCCAGTCCTTCACAGTTCTGCTTCTGTGGAAGATATGGTCGGGCCTGCGGATGCGCACCTACGCCCACGCGTCCGCACCTGTGACTCAGGCCTAGGATCGACCCATCTCGCTTCTATGATGAACCACGCGCACCTACGTGTCCTCACCTACGGTCGAACCCTCCGGAGGTGCGATGGCACCTTAACAACAGCAACTTCAGCAAAACAACTAAGTCCAAAAATAACCCGGTCCAATCTAATTGACACCAAGGTCCCTCGGCACCCGTATGAATATACCAACAAATTTCAAAACACATAAAGGACCTACTCGAGGCCTAAAGTCACATCAAACAACATTGATTTTATGAATCGAAACCTAATTCAAGCATATTAAAAATATGAACATCTGACATCCAAAACTAACGCCGAATCATACCAAAAGCACTTCGATGAACTCAAATTTTGCATACAAGTGATAAATGACATGACGGACCTATTACAACTTCCGAAATGGGGATCTGACCACGATATCAATAAAGTCAACTCCCGGTCAAACTTCTCAACCTTCCAAACCTTCAACTTTCTAACTTTCGCTAATTCAAGAAGAAATGACCTACGGACCTCCAAATCAATATCCGAACATGATCGTAAGTCTAAAATCACCATATAGAGCTGTTGGAACCGTCAAAACTCCATTTCTGAGTCATCTACACAAAATTCAAACTACGGTCAAATCCTCAACTTAAACTTCCAACTTAGTGACTATGTGTCCCATTTCACTCGAAACTCACCCGAAACTAAAACCAACTATCCCAGCAAGTCACATAACCATAATAAAACATAAAGAAGACAATAAATAGGCTATAGGGCTAAAATACGCAAAATGGCCGGCCGGGTCTTTACAATGGTGAAAGGTAGTATCAGTCTCTGCCTCTTAGTCTATCCCATATTGAATACCAAGGTGATCCCCTCAATGAACCTCTTAACCCTATCCCAATCAGTAGAGACCAAGAACACAACATGACGTGCTAGCTTGTGACCCTCATATCATACCGAGTCACGGTCGTACCCTCCTAATGCAGATAGTTGAACTCAGTGCTTGAATCATACATGCGAGTCTGTGGAATAAACTTCTAAAAGAAGGGAACTGAGAACTAAGACCATGTGAGTGGTGTCGCGCTGACTGGCATACTCAACTCATAAGTTTTCCACCATCTATACGCACGACTTGTCTACTGAAAAGTGACAAAATCAACCTCATTCGAGTCCACCAAACCCAAACTACATAGAACACAATGACACTGATACAGAAAAACCATTTGCATCCTCAGTAGGCTCTCCACTCAAGTCGGGGGGATGAAGTTTTTGAAATGTCTCCATCATCTTATACTCCTCAACAACCAATTATGGTCTAGTCTTAGGCTGCATGACAATGACTGGTTGCACCGGAAGGACTCCTAGTGTCTGTTAACCATGAGCCAGCTATTCGAGTGTATGTATGGTGGGAGTATGGGATCCTCCCCCAGTATATGATGTAGCTGG
The DNA here is from genome assembly GCA_005239505.1 of Nicotiana paniculata. NCBI lineage: Eukaryota > Viridiplantae > Streptophyta > Magnoliopsida > Solanales > Solanaceae > Nicotiana > Nicotiana paniculata. The sequence continues at coordinate 17,700 of ML322637.1, forward strand.
TGCAACAAGGATCATACCGGCCTGAGTTAAACCCTCAAACATGCGCATAATATGAGCCAAAGTCTCCTGGAGTCCAACTGTAGTAGTAGGCCCCTCTGGAGCTTGAATCGGTCTCGCCGGGTCAATATGATCAAGAATCTTCTCCTCAACTGGAGCTACTGGTGAATCCATAGTGGCTGCTCTAACATGGCCCCTAATTGCAGCGTTTTCTCTACCTCTAACTCTACCCGGCCTCGACCTATCACGACTCTAGACTAGGGTACTGGCACCTGCTCAGCTGCTCCGGAAGAAAGTGTCATCACCAATTGCGATAGAATAGAATATAAGAGATTTAAACTTCAGGATAAATAAATCTGCACGATAGAGAATGAAAGAAAGAGAAGTTTACCTGATAGTCCTTTAGCCTCTCGAAGATAAGTAGAGACTTCTCCATATCAATCTGCAAGACTCACGAGACCTAAGCAACCTAGTGCTATGATATTAAGCTATCACGACCCAAGATAACCACAGGCCGTGATGGCACCTGACTCCACTTGCTATGCAAGCCAATCATGAAACATTGTGGAAAAGAAAAAAAGTAACAGATACAGACTAAATGAGTATGAAAGTCTAACAATCATAGATAAATACCAAAAGAATACGACAAATCCCCAGAAATTAGTAACATTGAGCTATTAGCTCTAATGTACTAATATGGTATACCGCCTAAAACAACAACAATGATAAAAGATAGAAAGAGACACTAGGGGATACGATCAGGAAGTGACTCTACCTCGGGTCTCAATCACAACAAGATCAGCTCAACCCTCAACACTCAGCTGGGTCTGACTCCTGGATCTGCACAATTAAGTGCAAAGTGTAGTATGAGTAAAACCGACCCCATATGCTCAATAAGTATCACGACTAACCCCGGTAAGATAGTGGCGAGGTTATCAATGATACTCACTTATCAAACATGTATAGTTCATGAATATACATGTATACAACATCACCAAAATCTAAACATAAAGTACAGGTAGGCTAGTGGCGCACATAGAGAAGATATGCACAAGCATCGTAAACAAATTGGCGTTTCAGCATATAGAGCAGATATGTATTTGATATCAAATACCATCAACAATTGCATAAACAGAAGAAATACAAGAATAAACAAGTCAAGTTACACATATTGACATGTAGAGAAGATATGTACCGTGAATCATTCCACCAATTAAAGCATCATATAGAGAATATATGCATAAAAGGCATATATACATTCCTAATCTAGCATATAGAGAAGCTTTGCGGTTAAAATCATATATACACCCAAGGAATTTTCATATAAAGAAGATACGTAATTTCCAAACACTAATTAGTTTTCCATAATTGGTGTGTACGGCATCAAGGAGAAACATGAGAGGACAACTGTAGGTGGATGGATCTTTATCCACACACTGCATGGAGAACTCACGTGCCGTAATCATAACAATCGCATGGACAACTCACGTGCCATAATCATAAAAATCACATGGACAACTCACGTGCTATAAAAACTCAACCGCACGTACCACTCATGCGTTGTCAATCCAGTCCATCGCACAGGAAGCATATACAAGACCACATGTATACAAACAACAAATATCAAATCACATAGTAAAGGATTGAAAACAATAGCATGCTAAGGCGTATGCATATGTGAAGTGTACGACTACAACACAGGTTATAAGGGTACTATACAATTATGAGTATCATGTTCAAAATGGAATCAAAACCTACATATGATCTCTAACATGATTCAAGAAGTTCATATAGTCATGCAAATGATTAAAACATGAACCGTAGAAAGTACACACTATAGACGGTCCATGGTAGAAGCTTAAAATCTAATTCAATCATAAAACTTATATAGTACCCACATATATGCTCGTCACCTCATAAATTCAACCTCGTTTGAGTCCACTAAACCCAACGTGTGTAGAATCTGATGACACTAATCACGGAAACCATGTGCATCCTCAATAGGCTCTCTAGTGAACTAGGGAGGACGAAGCCTCTAAAACCTCTCAATACTCTTCTACTTCTCATCAGTCAAGGTTGGTCTAATCTTAGGTTGAACTACATTGACTAGCTGCACCGATAAAAACCCCCGCCTATGAAGTAGCTGGTGCAAACCAGATTCATACCCGCTTGAGTCAATCTCTTATTGTCACGACCCCAAATCCTAAACCGGTCGTGATGGCGCCTATCATGGAACTAGTCTAGCCAACAATCACATAATTACAGTTTCTTTCCAAAATCCCAACCATTTTTCAACATTTCATAAAAGTATATAGAATTACTGAATCCATTAGGCAAAATAAACAGTCAAACAGTCTAAACAATACCCAAAATCCAGTGTCAACATGTCATGAGCATCTAAGAAATATGCCAAAAAGGCTACTATATAATACAAAACCTCCGAATGAATAACTAGGTACAACATAATAAGGGAAAACAGAGATGTTGCGGACGCTGAACAGCTACCTCTATGTCTCGAACTATGGCTCCGCACGGAATAGATGGCTAACGCTCGATATCAGCACTTGTAATTTCACACAGGGGTGTAGGGAGTAATGTGAGTACGCCAACTCAGTAGTAATGAAAATAAATCAAGTCTAAACAGCAAAAAACACATACAAATCAAATCATCAGTTCACAATATGCACAGCCTTGCTTTCCAACAATATATACATATATATATATGAAATCAACATGCCTTAAAATCCAACTTCAGTAAAATCCTTTGAAAAATGTGTTTTCCAACAATTTCAAAAATAAAAATACCTAAAGAGTTTAGTGTAAACTGAAATAAGTCACAAATGGCCCTCGGGAAAAACATGAATCATAAATTACCCCTCGTGCAGAACATCAATCAGCATACCTCACAGCTAGTCAGTATCAGCCCCTCGGGCAACCTCACTATCACTCATGCCTCCCAGTCACTCGACACTCGCACTCAGTAGGTACCTGCGCTCACTGAGGGGTGTGTACAGACTCCAGAGGGTCTCCTTCAGCCCAAGCGCTAATATCAAGCCACATCGCGGCGTATCATATCCTCAGAATCAGGCCCTCGGCCTCACTCAGTCAGAAACTCTCAAAATCCCCTCGGGCGTATCAGTAAAACAGGTTACTCGACCCAAAAGCATTAAAACAGTGTAAATAAGGCTGAGTTTCGAAATCAGTTAAACATAACATGACTGAGTGTAAATCATAAATCAACATTGAGGAAATAGCAGTAAAAAGCCCCCAATGGGTCTAAACAAGCCGGCATGAGGCCCCAAACATGGCTTATAGCCCAAATATATCAATAGTTTTGGAACACAATTTAACCTATGATTTAGAGTAAAAATACGCAACTCAATAGTTGCCGCGGAGAGGACCAAGTCCAATCCAAAAATCAGTGCACGCCACATACTCGTCATCCGACATGTGCGCCATTCTAAAAGCAGTGAGAAATATAAAGTCCGGGGTTTCATACCCTAAGGACAAGATTTATAACCATTACTTACCTCTACCGGGCCACAATACTAATCCGCGATGCTCTTGCCCCTCAAATTGGCTCCTGATTGCTCCGAATCTAACAGAAACCAGATTAACTTCATCAATATACGCTAAAGGAACAAAACTGAATCGAAAACTATCAATATAGACATAATTCTCAAAATTCGGCCAAACCCGAGCCCCGGGCCCACGTCTCGAAATTCGATAAAAATCACGTCACAAGAATCCTTATCCCTTCCCGAGTCTGTACATATAAAATTCATCACAATCCCACCACAAACAACGCCTAAATTCTTTAGTTTACAAGTCTCAATTTCTCAAGCCCTAAACCCCCAATTTATGCCATTGAACCACAAATTCCAAGCCTAATCCGTCACAAAATAGCATAGAAACGAGTTTATAATCCAGGAAACTTACCTCCACTGAAGACTCTCGAATTCCTCCTTCAATTTGCTCCAAAACTAGCTCAATCCCGCTGCAAAATGAAAGAAATGCCAAAAATTTCGCGGAGGCACCTATTTATACTGTCTGTCCAAATAATCCGCACCTGCGGATCATTCCTCGCACCTTTGGACCCGCATCTGCGGTCCCAGGTGCGCACCTGCGAAATCCCACTAACAGTCCAAAATTTGCACCTGCGAGTCCCTTTCCGCACATGCGGTTTCGCAGGTGCGGCCCATGCCTCGCACCTGTAGATTCTTCCAGCCTGGGCTCTTTTCACACCTGCTCAAGGACCTTCGCACCTGCGGCTCCCCATCCGCAGGTGCGACCACACCAGTAAATTAACACTAACAGCTATTTTGCTGCAAATTCCTAAGTCCAAACCTTCGTTAACCATCCGAAATCAATCCCGAGCCCCTCGGGTCCCCAATCAAACATACCAACACATCCCATAACCTCATTCAAACTTAGTTGAGCCTTCGAAACACTAAAAACAACGCAAAAACACCAAAAACACATCAAATTCAAGCCTATGAACTTTAAAACTTCTAAATTTCGCCAATGATGTCGAAACCAACCAAAACACATCCGATTGACCTGAAAATTTGCACACATATCCAAATGAAATTACGAACCTGCTCCAACTTATGGAATTCCATTCCGACCCCGATAGCCTATTTTCCACTGCCGACCGAAAATCGCCAAAATCTAACTTTCGCCAATTCAAGCCTAATTCTACACCGGACATCAAAAATTCATTCCGGACACACTCATAAGTCCCAAATCACCTAACGAAGCTATTCGAGCCATAAAATCTGCATTTCGAGGTCGTTTACCAATAAGTCAACTCCCAGTTGACTTTTTCAACTATTAAGCTAATTTAAGAGACTAAGTGTCTCAGTTCTCACCACGACCACTCCAAACCCGAACCAACCTACCCAACACAATATATATAGGCTAAGAAACATATGATAAAGCAGAAACGGAGGAAACGGGGCTAATCACACGGAACGACCGGCCGGGTCGTTACATCCTCCCCCTCTTAAACTAACATTCATCCTCGAACGGGTCTAGAAACATACCTGGAGTCTCGAATAAGTGAGGATATCTGCTTTGCATCTCCTACTCGGTCTCCCAGGTGGCATCCTCCACCAGCTGCCCTCTCCACTGAACCTTCACTGAAGCTATATCCTTAGACCTCAACTTTCTGACCTGACGACCCAAAATAGCCAGTGGCTCTACCTCATATGACATATCCCCCTCGAGCTGAATCATGCTGAACTCCAAAACACGAGACGGGTCACTAACATACTTCCGGAGCATCGAAACATGGAACACCGGATGAATACTTGACAAGCTGGGAGGCAAGGCAAGTCTATAAGACACCTCCCCAATCCTCTAAAGCATCTCAAATGGCCCAATGAACATGGGACTCAGCTTTCCCCTCTTCCCGAATCTCATAACACCCTTCATGGGTGACACCTTCAGCAATACCTTCTCCCCAACCATGAAGGACACATCTCTGAGATTTCGGTCCGCTAACTCTTCTACCTAGACTGCACCGTGCAAGCCGCTCCTGAATCAACTTCACCTTACCTAACACATCCCGAACCAATTTTGTGCCCAAAAGCCTAGCCTCGTGCAGCTCGAACCAGCCAATCGGAGATCTGCACCTCCTACCATATAAAGCCTCATACCGAGCCATATGGATACTCGACTGATAACTATCATTATATGCAAACTCCGCGAGTGGCAGAAACTGGTCCCATGAACCCCCAAAATCAATGACACACACACGCAACATATCCTCCAAAATCTGAATAGTACGCTCCGACTGCCCGTCGGTCTGAGGATGAAACATTGTGCTCAACTCGACCTTAGTACTCAACTCTCTCTGTACGGCTCTCCAAAACTGAGATGTGAACTGAGTACCTCTGTCAGAAATGATAGAAACTAGAACCCCATGCAATCGGACAATCTCCCTGATATAAATCTCAGCTAACCGCTCTGAAGAATAAGTAGTACCAACAGGAATGAAGTGTGCGGACTTAGTCAGCCGATCCGCAATAACCCATATAGCATTAAACCTCCTCGAAGTCTGTGGGAGCCAACTATGAATTCCATGGTGATCCACTCCCACTTCTACTCCGGAATATCTAATCTCTGAAGCAATCCACCAGGTCTATGGTGCTCATACTTGACCTGCTGATAGTTCAGACACCGAGCCACGAACTACATAATATCCCTCTTCATTCGCTTCTACCAATAATGTTGTCTCGGATCCTGATACATCTTCGCGGCACCCGGATGTATGGAATACTGTGAACTATGGGCCTCAGCTAGAACCAAATCTCGAAGTCCATCCACATTGGGCACGCAAATCCGGCCTTGCATCCTTATGACCCCATCATCACCAATAACCACATCCCTGGCATCACCGCGACGGACCCTGTCCTAAAGAACGAGCAAGTATGGGTCATCATACTAGCGTGCTCTAATCTGATCATAATAAGAAGACCTGGAGGTTACACAAGCCAATACCCGCGGGGCTCTGATAGATCCAATCTCACCAACTGACCCGCTAAAGCCTGAACATCAATGGCTAATGGCCGCTCTGCTACTGAAAGGTAGGCTAGACTCCGCAAACTCTCCGCTCTGCGACTTAGGGCATCGGCCACTACATTGGCCATCCCCAGATGACATAGAATAGTGAGGTCATAATCCTTGAGAAGCTCCAACCAACTCTTCTGATGCAAATTCAGATCCTTCTGCTTAAGCAGATGCTGCAAACTACGGTGATCAGTGAAAATCTCACAATGCACTCCATACAAATAATGATGCCAAATCTTCAAGGCGTGGACAATAGCTGCTAGCTCAAGATTGTGCACTGGATAATTCTTCTCGTGAACCTTCAACTGTCTGGACGCGTAGGCAATCACCCTACCATCCTGCATCAAAACCGTTCCAAGGCTAACTCTCGAGGCGACACAGTAAATTGTATAAGAACCTGAACCCGTAGGCAAAATCAATACCGGAGTTGTAGTCAAAGATGACTTGAGCTTCTGAAAGATCTCCTCACACTCCTTAGTCCACCTGAACTGAGCACCCTTTTGGATCAGTCTGGTCATAAGTGCTGCAATGGATGAGAATTCCTCTACAAAACGGCGATAGTACCCTGCCAAACCAAGAAAACTACGAATCTCGGTAGCTGATGACGGTCTAGGCCAGCTCTGCATCGCCTCTATCTTCTTCGGATCAACCTGAATACCATCACTGGACACCATGTTCCCCCAAGAACACTATTGAATCAAGCCAGAACTCACACTTCAAAAATTTTGCATACAATCTCTTCTCCCTCAAGGTCTGAAGCACAACTCTCAAATACTGCTCATGATCCTCCCGAGATCGGGAATACACCAAGATATCGTCAATAAACACGATGAAGAAAGAGTCCAGATAAGGCCGAAATACATTTTGCATCAAGTGCATAAAGGTTGTTGGGGCATTGGTCAGCCCGAAAGACATAACCAGAAACTCATAATGACCATATCTAGTCCTGAAAGCAGTCTTCGGAATGCAAGTCAATCTTGGAAAATACCAAGGCACCCTGCAAAAGATCAAACAAGTCATCTATACGAGGCAAGGGATACCAGTTCTTCACCGTAACCCTGTTCAGCTGCCGATAATCAATACACATACGCATAGAACCATCTTTCTTCTTCACGAACAACACTGGTGCACCCCAAGGTGACACACTAGGCCGAATGAACCCCTTATCTAGGAGTTCTTGAATCTTCTCCTTTAATTCCTTTAGCTCCGTCGGTGCCATACTATAAGGTGGAATAGAAATAGGCTGGGTGCCTGGCACCAGGTCAATACCAAAAATCAATGTCCCTGTCAGGTGGCATGCCTAGCAGGTCTGCAAGAAACACGTCCGGAAAGTCACGGACTACAGGAACCGAATCAATAGTGGGAGTCTCACCACTAACATCCCTCACAAAATCCAGATAAGATAAACATCCCTTCTCAACCATGCGTTGGGCCTTCAGGTAGGAAATCACCCTACTAGGCACATACTCAGAAGAACCTCTCCACTCAACCCACGGACATCCTGGAATAGCTAAGGTCACGGTCTTAGCTTGACAATCAAGAACAGCATGACACAGAAATAACCAATCCATGCCCAATATCACATCAAAATCTACCATGCAGAGTAACAGTAGGTCCACTCGGGTCTCTAGACCCCCAATAGATATCACACACGACCGATACACACGGTCCACAACAATAGTATCGCCCACCGGAGTCGACACATGAACAGACATAACTAAGGACTCACGGGGCATATCCATAAAATGGGAAAAATATGATGAAACATAGGAATATGTAGAACCAGGGTCAAATAAAGCCAAAGCATCTCAGCGAGAGACTGAGACAATACCTGTGATCACTGCATCGGAGGCCATAGCATTTGGCCTGGCTGGAAACGCACACATTCGGGCCTGACCTCCACCTACTCAACCTCCCCCTCTTGGGTGGCCTCTAGGTGACTGACTACCACCCTTGGCTGTCTGGGTGGGTGGTGAAGTAATTGGAGCTGAAGTCGAGGGCTGATCCCTCTGCTGAGAATAACCACCAGGACGACGTGGACACTGCCTCCACATGTGCCCAAACTCGCCGCACTCGAAGCAACTCCCTGGAGCTGGAGACAAGGACTGATATAAACCCCTGGCACCAGAATGGCCACTAGAAGAATCATGTATAGAGGAACTCTGAACTGGTGGTGCTCGAGCTGCACTCTGGGCTGGGAGGGCGCCAAATGAAGAACGTCCTGGCTGAGAATCGCGGGGACCATGCCCTGAAGATGCACCACTATAGGCTGGGTGAACTGACGGAGGAGGCATGAATGAACGGCCTCTACCATGCTGAAACTGCCCCATAGAAGGAGCACCACTATAACCACCCGATCCACGAGGCCTCTTGGCCTCCCTCTCCACCCTCTCCTGGCGGCGAACCGACTCAATATCTCGAGCAATATCAACAACCTGCTCGAATGTAGCATCTGATACTCTCTCCCGAGTCATGAATAGGCGGAGCTAATAAGTCAGGCCATCCACAAACCTCCTAATCCTCTCCCTATCAGTAGGGACCAACTCGGTGGCATGACGATCCAACTCTGAAAACTGCATCTCATATTGCATCAATGATAGCTCCCCCTGACGCAACTGCTCAAAAATCCTGCGCTGCTCCTCCTTGTGAGATTAGGGTACATACTTTTCTAGATGATAGTGGAGAACTGCTGCCAGGTGAGGGGTGCTGAACCAACAGGCCTACGCCTCTCAAAAGACTCCCACCAAGTGAAAGCAGCACCAGAAAACTGAAAAGTAGCAAATGAGACCCCACTGGTCTCCAAAATCCCAGCAGTATGCAGCATCCTCTGACACTTATCCAGAAAACCCTGGGCATCCTCTCCCTCAGCACCACGTAATGTCGGAGGCTGTAGTATACTAAACCTCTCCAGTCTACGCTCCCTTTCCTCTGGCATAGCCGGAACCACGAAGTCCCGAACTGGAGCAACCGGCTGAGCTGGAACCGCCCCCGGTGTCTGTTGGCCCTGAGTAGCCTGCTCAGGTGTCCGGGCAACTGGAGTCTGACTACCTCCCCCGGCCTGAGAAGTAGCGGCAACTTCCTGAGCAAGGGTGGTACACACAGTCAAGATCTGAGCCAAGGTCTCTTGAAGACCCGAAATAACAATAAGCACTGTCGGTGCCTGAGCTTGTCCCGCTGGAGAATCTGCGGAGAGAATCTGATCCTGAACAGTAGGGGGATCAACTAGTAGTGCCCCGGATGCTACATGGGCTGGCCCCTACCTCTACCACGAACTCGATCGCGGCCTCGACCTCTCGCTGGTCTAGCTGGTGGCTGATCACCCTGATTGGTAGCGCGAGTCCTCACCCTCAGTGAGAGAATGAAATAACAGAAGTTTAGATTTCAAGATTCAACAAAATGGAACGACAGAATTCAAGAAAAATGAGATGGTTCCCAAAGGTTCCGCAGCCTCTCGAAGATAAGTACAGATGTCTCTGTACCGATCTGCAAGACTCTACTAAACCTTCTCACGACCGTTGATTCCTATGTAACCTAGGTTCCGATACCAACTTGTCACGACCCCAAATCCTAAACCGGTCGTGATGGCGCCTATCGTGGAACTAGGCTAGCCAACAATGACATAATTATAGTTTCTTTCCAAAATCCCAACCATTTTTCAACATTTCATAAAAGTATATAGAACTACTGAATCCATTAGGCAAAATAAACAGTCAAACAGTCTAAACCATCCCCAAAATCTGGAGTCAACATGTCATGAGCATCTAAGAAATATACCAAAAAGTCTACTATTATAATACGAAACCTCTGAACGAATAACTAGGTACAACATAAGAAGGGAAAACAGAGATGATGCGGATGCTAAACAGCTACCTCTATGCCCTGAACTCCGGCTCCGCACGGAATAGATGGCTAACACTCGATATCAGCACCTGTATCTGCACACAGGGGTGCGGGGAGTAATGTGAGTACGCCAACTCAGTAGTAACAAAAATAAATCAAGTCTAAGAGGCAAGAAACACATAAAAATCAAATCATCAGTTCACAATATGCACAGCCTTGCTTTCCGACAATATATACATATATATGTATGAAATCAACATGCCTTAAAATCCAAATTCAGTAAAATCCTTTGAAAAAATGTGTTTTCCAACAATTTCAAAAATAAAAATACCCAAAGAATTTAGTGTCAAATGAAATAAGTCATAAATGGCCCCTCGGGAAAAACATGAATCATAAATCGCCCCTCGGGCAGAACATCAATCAGCATACCTCACAGCCACTCAGTATCAGCCCCTCGGGCAACCTCCCAGTCACTCATGCCTCCCAGTCACTCGACACTCGCACTCAGTAGGTTGCGCTCACTGAGGGGTGTGTACAGACTCCATAGGGCCTCCTTCAGCCCAAGCGCTAATATCAAGCCACCTCGTGGCGTATCATATCCTCACAATCAGGCCCTCGGCCTCACTTAGTTAGAAACTCTCAAAATCCCCTCGGGCGTATCAATAAAACGGGGTACTCGACCCAAAAGCATCATTTTATATCTCAAAACAGTTTAAATAAGGCTGAGTTTCGAAATCATTTAAACATAACATGACTGAGTGTAAATCATAAATCAACAGTGAGGAAATAGCAGTAAAAATCCCCCAAGGGGTCTAAACATGGCTTATAGCCCAAATATCTCAATAGTTTTAGAACACAATTTAACATATGATTTAGAGTAAAAATACGAAACTCAATAGTTTCCGCAGAGAGGACCAAGTCCAATCCAAAAATCAGTGCACGCTACATACTATCCATCCGACATGTGCGACATTCTAAAAACAGTGAGAAATATGAAGCCCGGGGTTTCATACCCTCAGGACAAGATTTATAACCATTACTTACCTCTATCGGGCCATAATACTAATCCGCGATGCTCTTGCCCGTCAAATCAGCTCCCGATTGCTCCGAATCTAACAAAAACTAGATTAACATCATCAATATACGCTAAAGGAACAAAACCCAATCGAAAACTATCAATATAGACATAATTCTCAAAATTCGGCCATACCCGAGCCCCGGGCCCACGTCTCGAATATCGATAAAAATTGCGTCACAAGAATCCTTATCCCTTCCCGAGTCTACACATATAAAATGCATCACAATCCAACCACAAACAACGCCTAAATTCCTTAATTTACAAGTCTCAATTTCTCAAGCCCTCAACCCCCAATTTATTCCATTTAACCACAAATTCCAAGCCTAATCCGTCACAAAATAGCATAGAAATGAGTTTATAATCCGGGAAACTTACCTCCACTGAAGACTCTCGAATTCCTCCTTCAATTTGCTCCAAAACTAGCTCAATCCCGCATGCAAAATGAAAGAAATGCCAAAATTTCGCGGAGGCACCTATTTATACTGTCTGTCCAGTTAATCCGCACATGCGGACCATTCCTCTCACTTGCAGACCCGCCCCTGTGGTCCCAGGTGCGCACCTGCGAAATCCCACTAATAGTCCAAAATTCGCACATGTGAGTCTTTTTCCGCACCTGCGGCTTCGCATATGCGGCCCATGCCTCGCACCTACGGATTCCTCCAGCCTGGCCTCTTTTCGTACCTGCGCAAGGACCTTTGCACTTGCGGCCATCGCACCTGTGGCTCCCCATCCGCAGGTGCGGCCACACCAGTAAATTAACACAAGCAGCTATTTTGCTGCAAATTCCTAAGTCCAAACCTCTGTTAACCATCTGAAATCATTCCCAAGCCCCTCGTGTCCAAAACCAAACATACCAAAACATCCCATACTCTCATTCAAACTTAGTCAAGTCTTCGAAACACCAAAAACAACGCAAAAAAACACCAAAAACACATCAAATTCAAGCCTATGAACTTTAAAACTTCTAAATTTTGCCAATGATGCCGAAACCAACCAAAACACATCCGATTGACCTAAAAATTTGCACACATATCCAAAATGACATTAGGAACCTGCTCCAACTTTCGAAATTCCATTCCGACCCCGATAGCCTATTTTCCACTACCGGCCGGAAATCGCCAAAAATAACTTTCGCTAATTCAAGCCAATGTTGGTACTCGGTTGATTAAGTCATGGGGTGCCCGTCGCAGCCCATCGGTTTGGGTCGTGAAGAAAGTGGTATCAGAACAGTATTTTCCAAGGGAGTCTACAAGTTGTGTCTAGTAGAGTATTTTTGATGGGTGTGTTGTGCACCACACTTATAAGTAGGAGGCTACAGGGAATTTAGGACTGTCACTCTTTCTTCTTACTCTAGATCGTGTGCTAGAGCTCAGTTGTAAGAACTCAATTTCCTAAACTCTATCTTATTCACAATACGATGATGCCTATAGCTAGAAAGAGAGATGGTAAGAGATTGAATGTGGCTATGGAAGAGTTGAGTTAGAGGAACTCGAATTTGCATCATGCTTATGATGAGTAAATGTAAGGTCTCCAGCAGATCATGTGTGTACTAAGGCGTGTGAGCTTCTGTAAAAGGAGCCCTAAGGCATGAATATCTATCCACCCAGAAGATTCAGAAGATAGATACAAGTTTGAACAAGTAAAAAAAGCAAGATGAAAAAGGGTACGAGGCGCCAAATTAATGAAAATTATCAGTATTTACAATTCAGGCAGAGGAATATAAGCCTTTTGAGTTACCGTCAACAATAAAAGAGGTATGTACATTTGGCCACACTCATCTCATTTATGCCTTATGGGGGGTAACAGAAGTAGTATAAGAGAAGGACGAATATAAGGATCCGGCCGGGTTAGAGTAACCCAAAATGGTGGATGGATTGTTTGCGTTAGTTGATATTTCCGAAGGATATTGCAAATGTGCTAATAGATCTCCTTATGAGACACCTAGATGGTGCACTTAAAATAGTACAGCTAGATACGAGTATTACAAAGATAGGCACTGGAAATCTGGAAGGGATAAATATTACCTTAGTGTGGCCCCCTTCCCTAGTAAAGAAAGAATGTTAGGCAACCCAAAGAGCCAATAGGTGGAGCAAGGCGAACTAGAAGCAAAAGAATGTCTTGTTTGAATTTTCTGAATAACGTGATAGACATAGATGTTAGTGGGAAATTAGAAGAGAGTTAATGAAGCATTATGAGTAAGATGTGATACATGGATGACAACGATAGATCAAAAAGATGACAGTATTACAGAGTCTATAAGTCAAGTGTAGGAAAAGACGAGAGGTGACAGGCCATGAGACAACAAAATAATATAGGCCATAAATTCATATCCTCAGTTCGAGAAATAAGCTCGTGACTCCAACGCGACTACCAGAAGGAAAAGTTAGACTCCAGAGTAATAGGAATCAGTATGGGTTGGTGAACAAGATAAACTAAACATGAATTGGGGACTGAGTGATTTAATAATAGTCAATATCGTGAAAATTTCAGATTTTGTTCCGGCGGGATTACAATAGGCAACAAAAGAAGATTCATGAGAAATCCAGAGAATGGTAATTAAGGAAGATGCATCCCTAAAGCAAGTAATGTGAGCAAAGTTAAGCTTAAGGGACTGTATGTGCCAATTAAACTAAGTGTCACCCTCGCGAGTAAGGAAATTTGTTATCCTTGATACAGAAGGATTGCCACAAGTCAAGTAAGGGTCATCGATGATGTGAAAAGACGCCAAAGGCAAAGAGGTAAAACATCTCTACGTAGATCATTGTAGCACTAAACCTTAGTACTCCCCTAAAGGGGGGAATATGGAGTGATGTGGCATTAAGTCAGAATTAAGTGGTTCTAGTAGCTATGGAATGGTAAATGAAGAATACGACAAAAATGAAAAAGGAATAAGATTGACTTATCCAAATCCTATCGAGATATTACGATTCCATAACATTATGCAAGCATGATGTCAAGGAGAGGAAGTATGGGTTCCTTCCTGAGATGTTATTGATAGATAAGGAGACAGTGCGAGATGTAGGTTAAGACAAAGGAAATAACCAAGAAAGATTACGCGGAATATTGATATGAGAATGGGACAATGAGTAGTTAGTAGTTGATTCAGGAAGATCCTAGTTATGGCTAGACAAGAGGTTATAGATAAATCATCAAATCGTATAAGATAAACATAGTAAAACTCAACATAATGAATTCAGCCCCGTAGTTATGACATCATAATACTTGAGAAATATTCAGATAGGAGTCGGGGTAGTTAAAGGTACCGTATGAGTGTTACGGAAATAAAAGAGAATGCCACTGGGAAGACAGACAAAATATTAGTTTTGAAGCAACCCTACAAGAACAAGGGCGTGGAAATAAGTAATTACGAATAATTATAGGCGTATAAGATGTCACGCCCGAACTTGGGGGCGAAACCGGCACCCGGTGCCTTGCCTATCCTGGCGTACCAACTTGCGACTAAGGGATTCTGAGCATATAATGTCATATTTTGGCCATGGCCACATTTCAAGACAATTGTGAATACTGACTAAATCTCAATATAAAGCTGGGCCGACAAGGCCGCCATAAGTACTACAGCTGATAAACCAACAAAATGTACATAAAATGCCTACAAGCCCAACACACCACATTAACTGACAGGATATGTCTATAAGCCTCTACTGATGGATATACTGTGATCGGAACAATTCCCCGACCTACTTATAACATATATACATATATATATATATATATATATATATATATATATATATATATATATATATATATATATATATATANATGTACATAAATCTCTAGACCCGGCAACTCTAAAAGGCATGGAGCTTACCGATCAAGCTAAACTCAGGCAACACTTAATGAGGAGGCCTACCCGTCTGTCTGTCTGAACCTGCACGCATGAATGCAGCGCCGCCGAAAAAGGGACGTCAGTACAAAATAATGTACCAAGTATGTAAGGCAATATACTGAAAGTTGAAACTGAACTGATAATATAATAACTGGAAGTAACTGGGAGTCTAAGATAATATGAAGATATGCTTACCTACTGATACTGACTCAACTCTCTCAATATAGTAAGTAAAATAGTTGTCTGACCCTATATATATATATATATATATATATTTGCTCTGTCGTAGTAGGCTCGCTCATAGGCGCTCGACCGTACTAGGCTTTGTATCTCGACCAACTGGGCTCGCTCATAGGCGCTCAGCCACAGTAGGCTCGGTATATAACTTACCATCTGATCAGAGGTTGCCCAATAGGGGCCTGCCCATCGATTATAGCTCTATGGCAATGAAAATACTATAATATTGTATATGTATACTCTCTGTTATCTTGACTGGAAGAAGGAAATACTCAATTGAATATGAAGTCCCGATAAGGAGAATATTGTGGCTTACAAAACTAGAAAAATATACGTAAACTCCGGAACATGAATTTTTCTTTATGCCTCGTTATAGAACTTGTGTAATTACGAGATCATGCAAAATGAAGGAAGAGCTTAGCCTGAACATACCTGGAGTAGGGAAAAATTCGTATGATATTCTTAGAAAAGGTTGCACAGTACTCCCTTAGAATCGCAAAATCCCGTTGCTATTACGCAGTGTAACTTGTATGAAATTTTTTCCCAAAATCCGTCACTTTGCTTAATTAATTCACGTTTCTTTTGATCAATTAGGAGTCTTAGAAATTGGAATTTTGAAGCTTTACTCGTAAGCTCTTTTTTGCACATTTATGCAACTTCCTCTTAGTTTATACATAGTAGTCCTTGAAAAACATCAATTCTAATATACACATGCCACCTAGCATATAAATAAGTGGTCATCATATGGGTTTTGCATGGCTGCCACACAAGGCGTAAGAGTTATCCAAATCATTATCAATTACCAATTTAATTAACTTGGTAATTTTCCACAAATCTAATAATTAACCAATTATTCACATAATTAAGAATTATCTCAAATTACTTAAAATACTACTCACTTTTCACATACCTTATACACCTTACTATCATGGTCATGTGGTACTTCGTATGGCACTAGTCCATAAATACCGAGTATTTTAGCTCGGGTCGTACGTTATCCCAACATGCCAAACTTGGATGAAAATTCGTTTTCTTTGATTGGCTTCCCCTCTCACCTTCACGAATTTACTCATCACTTGTTTGAAATAGCATAGTACTTGTAATCTCCAAATAATCTCATTCCCGAGCTTGCGTCGATTAACTTTATGACAAAATCTTAATGTCCGAAGATGCGGGATGTAACATCTCATTCCCGAGCTTTCATAAATTCACTTATGGAATAATTTCATGTACGAAAACATGGGGTGTAACAGAAGAACATCATTTTCCGTCGAGTATTCGATGTAATAAGCTCGCAGCTTTACAAGAGTCAGAGGGTTCCTAAGTACTACAATGAAAGACTAGCTGAGGAAATAAGGACGAAGGCTTCAACCTAAGCACAGTGTCCTAAAGAGGAAATGGTCTTGTAACAAAAGTCTCACAACAATATTGTATGCACTCCATAAGAAAGTGGCACCTATCGTGGCTAATGAACGGTGAGTAAAACCAAAAGTAATATTCGAGACCATAGGAGTTTCACAAAAACTCTGGCATGCGTGGGAGCTAAGATAAGCTAAGTAGGCATGCAACAAAGGGCAAAAAGACCAGGAAAAGTAATAGCTTGCGTTTAAAGAAAGTTGAGAAGGAACGAAAGGAATTATTCGATCAATGATCCAGAATTAATTACGAAAGCACTTAAGATTTTGAAGAATTATCCATGCAGCATATACGTTGACAATCATACAGCCGTAGAAGACTCTGGTATAAGTCAAAAAAAAGAATTGAGTCCAGGTCGTAGACAAAAGATTGAATTGTTAGAAAATTGTATCATGGATATTACATAGCACCAATGAAAGGCTAAAGTAATAACTAATACCATGGGCCGTAGATCGGGAGATAGCTTAAGCCTACATAAAGGCTGATCAGAAAGAGGAGGAAACTAAAGAGTTACATCAACGAAGTAAATCAGGAATCTGATTATTGGACCCAGAAAATTATAGACCTCGTGATTGAGAACATTGCAGGATTACTCTTAGATATCAGAGGTACAAGAAAGATAGTACAGTAGCCATATTCTATAAATGCTCTACGATAAAGCCAGTTAGAAGAGTACCAACCTCATAAGAAGTCAGTGTGAAGCTTCAACTAGATTGTGTATGCACCAGAGGTGCAAGTATTCTAATAGAGCTTCAAGTTGTGGATGTAAATTACACCTATATGGAAGGGAGGTCATGAAAGAGATAGAAGATGTGATGCCAGACTTTATGTTAAGTAAGGTAAAGGTGAATATGGTACGAGATACTCAAATGCAGAAGGTTGTGAATAGTCTATACTTCGGATAGAAGACTAGAAGCACGGGGATTCGGTATCCAGGAATGATAGCGGCGTTGTCAGTGGCATATCTTTCACCCTATGGTTTCTGAGTATCGAGATGAGAAAGTAAAAGAAGAGTTAGAGACAATGTAAGATGTTCCAGAATAACATAAGGAAATCCATGGTGCAAGTAAAATGAATAAAGGTTACGAGTAGTATAAATAGATATGTGTAGGTCACTAGCTAAGTATTGTTGAACGACAAAGTTTTAGGAAGACATAAAGGATAAGAAAAGGAAAGTGAGAAGGTGATGAAAATGGATGTCCTCAGAATTAATTCCATGAAAACAAGAGATTTGATGGTTTCGCTAAGTTATAGAAAGCTCAGTATAGCCTGAATGAACTCAAAGGTGTCTAAGACTAGTAGCATTTAGAAGAGATGGGATACTATGAAATACGGTTATGGTGGTATAGTATCGCCCCCAGGTGGATCAGTCTACTCATTTCAGATGTTCCCCGATGAGGCGTGAGCCCTAGTGGCAGTGTTACATAAAAGGCCAAAATATCGTTGGTCGATTATAGATCAACATTAAGGTGAATCAACAATAGATGGATAAAAGTTCAACAATATGAGATGAGATTAGGCCATCATTCTTAAGATGAACAGTTATGAAGAAGTATTAAATGACTTAGATTTATACATATAGGATAAGCAACAAGAGTAACTTGGAGTTTGGTAGCAAACCTCAGTAACGATAAATCGAAGTAAGAGTTATGGTATAGTATGATCTACCAAGATGCAGTAAAGTCATACGAATGGATAACCGAGTCTATGAAATAAGATATAGCAATATTCATAAGTCAATAAAGTACCGAGCGAAAAAGTTCAGTATACCTATAGATGCCCAGAGAGACACCTTATCAAGCTCTGTATATGTTTACAAAGTGAGTCTTAGAGATTGGCTAAAAGCCAGAGGAAAAAGGAGAGAAGAGTTGCATAGGCGCACGTACAAGGTCAGAGTCGTACAAGCTGCATGACAGAAGGTAGCAACACTTACGAGATTGGAAGGATTCCAACCACAAGTCGTGGTGTGAGAAAGAGGCCTAAATGGGGGAATGCCTTGGCCTTTGAATTTATTCACAGAACATTTGCCTAGACGGCAAGGAGAGTATTAAAGTATTTGCAAGAGTTATAGGTTATGAGAATATCAAGTGCATCAGTCAATATTCGAGGACGAATGTTCCAAAGGGGGAAATGATGTTACGTTCCACAGTATTACGTCGATGTTACGCTCTGCAGTAGTATATTACGACAGTGTCATACCCTATAGTATTATACATTGAATTTGCGGTAAGATAATTGACATAAGTTAAAGGACAAGAATATTTGGAGATTATAATTATTATGATATTTCAAATAAGTGACGAGTAAATTCGTGAAGGTGAGAGGGTAAGAAAATCGAAGAAAATGAATTTCGTCAAAGTTTGACATTTTGAGATAAAATACAGTCCAAGCTATAATACCCCGTATTTATGGATTAGTGCCATACAAGGTACTACATGACCATGATACTGAGATGTATAAGGTATGTTTAAAGTGAGTAGTATTTTAAGTAATTTGAGATAATTCTTAATAATGCGGTTAATTGGTTAATTATTGGATTAGTGGGAGATTAATTAAAAATCTTTGAATAAGTTAAAGCCCCTAACATGGCAGCAAATAAAGCCAAAGATATGACTCTTGAATCATATAGCAACATGGCACCTTTAGAAGACTAAGTGGTTAAGTCATCAAATTAATGGGTCCCACACCCACTAATACAAAAGGGCTTCTTTAATACACAAATTGAGATGCTTACATTCCATATCCAAAGTAATGATCTTCAGTAAGAAAATTTCATCCAAGAACCTATATGATTGTAACGTGAGAATTCATACAAGATCCTATTATGTGTGAGATACAATTCTAATAAAGCACGGTACAATCTTTCTCAAGAATATCATACGGATTTTTCCCTACTTTGATCTGTCATTACGTGTTGTCGCAATTGACGTATGTTAGAGGGATTGTCAAGAGAATCAGCTCAGGTATGTTAAGGCTATCCCCTCTTTCTTTTTGTCATGATCCATACTATACAAACGAAATGAGCAAATTCACAATTTCCATAAATGACTATATTCATAGAAATACTAGAGGTTCCTATGTTCTTGATTCCCCATATGTCTTATTTCTATCGTGTGTGCATCGGTCTTAGAAAATACATAAGTGGATAAAGTTTACTTTATGATATTAATCAAAGGTATAATGGTCTTATGACATTCCGAGAAATTTTATTGACGTACTTCTCATGTATTGCATTCATTTACATTGACCCATGACCAGATGGAGTTATATAGACGTATATATGTATGTAATATGTATATGAGATATGGGATATGGGAAAAGGTTACGGCGTTATATACGCACCACCACCTTATCAGCTGGTATACATTGATAATTTGCCCATAATGGTCGAGATGATATGATGGGATGTCCTCAGAGGCTTGATGATGTTATGAACGAATATACCCATGCATGGTATGAAATTTATATGCATATGCATGACATTATAAGTATTAAATGATTCACAGAGCTATTCATACTCACATGTCAAGTCTTTTACTCCATGTTTCTCTCATGTCTATTACTTACTGATTTTCATTCCTTACATACTCGGTACATTATTTGTATTGAAGTTCCTTTTTCCTAGGGACACTGTGTTTCATGCCCGCAGGTCCCGTTAGACAGGTTGAGAGTCCTTCAAGCAGGCTATCAGCTCAGCGGAAGGTGTTAGTGCTCTCCATTTTCTCCGAAGTTTCTATTTGGTCAGTATGATTAGGATATGTGTTGATTGGCATGGCGGGGATCTGTCCCGACCTTTATGATATTTATGTACTCTTAGAGGCTTGTAGACAAATGTCATTTATATGAAAATTTGTATGGCCTTATCGGCCTATGTTCAGTGTACGAGTAATCATTTTGGCCTTATAGGCCCGTATAAAACATGTATAAGTTTTTATATCAGATTGGGTCATCTTATATTGAGTATTGTTTTATGTTTATTCTAATTAGCCCATGACAGCCCGTTTGGCACGTTTTCCAATAATAGTACAATAAGAAGGATATGTAGCGTTGGTACCCGGTTAAGTAAAGCACCGGGTGCCCGTCGCGGCCCATCGATTTGGGTCATGACACGAGGTTAGGCTCGGCACTTACTGGGTACCAATTATGGTGTACTCATGCTACTCTTTTGCACATGTTTTGTCTGCAGATTCAGGTGCTCGTTATCAGCTACAGTATCCGTGAGTTGAGGCAGTTGTTGGAGACTTCAAGGTATATCTTCTACGTCCGCAGACCTCGGAGTCCCCTTCTATTCTTCCCCATGTAAAACACTTCTTTTGTATTTGTTTTTAATAGACTTCATTGTATAGAGATGGTATTTACTTTCAATATCTTATGACTCATGACATTCCGGGTTTTGGGAAAGTTGTGTAAGTTAGAGTTTGGTTATTGTACATGTCGAGCGGCATCGTTTTGTTTATTCAATGTATAATGCAGTTAGAAGTCAAACTTTGTTTTTCGTTGTTGGTATTTTTCTGTAAATTATTAGGCTTACCTAGTCTTAGAGACTAGGTGCTGTCACGACGTGGTTCGGAGGGATGTTTTGGTTCGGGGGGATGTTTGGGTCGTGACAATATAATATGGCGAAACAACTAAGAATTTAACAATGAGAAATACAAAAAGGAAACTCCACAACAAATATGAATAACAACATGGGGCACTCTCAAGGTACCTCCTTGTAGTTCCAAAAGTAAATACGCAACAGGGGATCTCCCGACGTACTGCCTCGTAGTCCCAAAAGTAAATATGTAACAAGGGATCTCCCGAGGTACCGCTTCATGGTCCCAAAAGTAAATATGCAACAAGGGATATCCTGAGGTATTACCTCGTAGTCCCAAAAGTAAATACACAAGTCACAACTTAAGGAGCAACGAATTTACAGCAAGAAATCCTACATTCAAAGATTGAATACAAATCAAGGAAGTAGGTAATTTAATTAATCATGTTGCAAAAATTTCAAGTAAGATTTTAAAACAATTAGGCATGCGACATTAGGATAAACATGATGACTATACAGGCTAGGGCAACTTAGTTAAGGAATTAAAATAGAACTACTCAGCAAGAACCGGATTTTCCAACATATAAATTGTGTACGCACTCGTCGCCTCGCGTACACGGCCTTCACGTATTTCAAATATTCCAAAAATACCAAAATCTAAGGGGAATTTCCGTCACACAAGGTTAGACAAGTCACTTACCTCAAATCAAGCTCAATCATTTAATAAGGACGCCTCTCCCTCGACTTTTCGACTCCGAGTGGCCCAAATATAGACAAAAGAAATTACATCCTATAAATATAAGTATAAGAAACTAATCTAAATAAAGAAATCACGACTTTAACAAGAATTTAGAAAATTGTCCCAAAAAGTCGACCCGGGCCCACGTCTCGGAATCGGGTAAAAGTCAAAAAATATGACACCCATTTGATATTGAGTTCACCCATGCTAAAATTACTCAAATCCGACCTCAAATCGCCTTTAAAATTCCCAAAATTTTGTCCTAAGAACCTTCACCATTTTTCTCCAAATTTCACACCCCAAATCCTTAATTAAATAAAAAGAAATTGATGATAGATTAGTGGATATTAATCAAAAATGAGTGCAGATTCCTTACCCAAATTTTTCCTCTGAAAATCCCATAAATTTTTGCCTCAAACCGAGCTCTCTAAGTCCCAAAATGAAAATGAGATCAAATCCTCGATATTGGCATTTTTCTTCCAGCGATTTCGCTTCTGCAAGGGCTTAGCCGCGTCTATGGCTCCGCATTTGTGAAATTTCCATCGCAGGTGCAGCCATCACTTAGGCCAATGAAACTCGCTTTTGTGGCACTCTAAGAGAACCTACGTTTGCGCTTCTACGAAGGGACAGCCGCATATGTGCTTCCGCTTATGCGCTCCTCTGACCGCACATGCGGTACCTGGTTGCCTAACTCACTCTCGGTTCTGCAGCTCAAACGTCACTTTTGCGGCGCCGCACCTGTGGTCCAAAGTGTGCAGGTGAGGTTGCTCCAGACACTGCCAAGCTTCAGCAATCTAATACAACTCCAATTTGATCTATTAACCATCCGTAATCTACCTGAGGCCCTCGGAACCTTAAAAAAATATACCAACTAGTCTTAAAACATCATACAAACTTAGTCGAGCCCTTAAATCACATCAAACAAAGCTAAAAACATGAATTTCACCCTACATCAAGCTTAATGAACTTTAGAACCTCAAACTTCAACATTCGACACCGAAACCTATCAAATCAAGTCTGAGTGACCTCAATTTTGCACACAAGTCATAAATAACATTACGGACCTGTTCCAACTTCCGGAATCGGAATCCGACCCCTATATCAAAAAGTTCACCCCTGGTCAAACTTTCCAAAAATCATCCAATTTTCTAACTTGCGTCAATTAACGCTGAAATGACCTACGGACCTCCAAATCAACATCCGGACACGCTCCTAAGACCAAAATCACCCTACGGAGCTATTGGAATCGGCGAAACACCATTCCAGAGTCGTTTTCACACAATTCAAGCTACGGTCAAATTCCTAGAACTTAAGCTTCTATTTTAGGGACTAAGTTTCCCATATGACTCCGAAACCAAAAACCAAACCTCCCGGCGAGCCACATAACCATAAATGAAATAGAGGGAGCAATAATAGGGGTTCTCTAATACTCTCAAAATGACCGTCCGGGTCGTTACATCCTCCCCCTCGTAAAACAAATGTTCATCCTCGAACGAGTATAAAGACATACCTGAAGCGGTGAAAAGATGAGGATAACGGATGCGCATATCATGCTCGGTCTCCCAAGTCGCCCTCTCGACCAAATGACCCCTCCACTGAAACTTCACTGAAGCGATGTCCTTCGACCTCAACTTTCGAACCTGTCGATCCAATGTAAGGCCCCGAAAAATTTTGCTAAGCAATATTCGATTTCGGGGTGCCTGGTAGACTAATTATAATATTTTATGTGCTATAAATATGATGTAAATGAATTGAATTTGGTGAATAAGTGTATGAGTCATATAATAAGTAATGTTAGGTCCAAGGATAAGCCTAAGTCTAAGCCAAATGGGAAAATTTCATAATAGGCTAAAATTCCAAAGGTACTTGCACTAGTCTACACTTTGAACGAGCATATATATATATATATATATNAATCAAATGAAAGGTCTTCGAGTCTAATTTCTAACTCTTCAAACCGTTCATCCTTTGGACATTCCTACACAAAGTTATGATCAAATTACCAAAAGCTGGAAAAATGCGATCCTGTGTCGAATCCGCGATCGAATTTCTGTCGCATTTTTGACTCGGTGATCGCAGATCTGTCGCAAATTGGGCCAGTGTTGCCCAGCTTTGGGCACCTATATCGTGATGCATTCTGCGGCCCATATTCTTGTTTTGCGGTCCATTATGCGATCGCAGACCCTGTTTCTGAGGCTTATTTTTCCTATTTTTATAACCCGGCCCCATTTTCATAAATAGGTTTAGGGGCTTCATTTAGGGTCATTTTCTACTGATTTTAGAGAGAGATGAGAGCACATAGAGAGAGAAAGAAGGGGTATAACTTCATAATGACCCAAATCTTGCTCAAGTCTTCAAGAATCAAGGAAGATAACCTTAGATTGTCCTTCATCCGGGTAAGTCCTACTTCCAAAAATTTCATGCAAGAGGTTAAGGGTTCAAATATGTTGTGAGGGTTAGAAATAGGCCATGCATGTGGGACTAAGTTGTATTATGTGATATTAAAGAACTAATTTGGGTAATGTTAAAATTTGGTTGACGGAAGGGGGAATTTCCATTTTTAAACCTTTTAGTCTACTTCACATGTTAGGTGTTTGATAAAATTCCTAAGAGAGTTACACCATGGGTAATCTTCCTAATCATTAATCGATTTCTGTTATCTCCATATAGATTATTATTATTGCTAGAGATGTTGGTGTATTGTAGAAACTTAAGGAAAAGCTCTTTGAGGTATGTACGGCTAACTTTAATCTTCGTAGAGTCACCTTGTTAGTGTCCGAGCATTTGGTATGAGTTTCTGGCTTATGCATATGTGAATCGATTGTTCTAATGTGTTGAGGCATAAGATTCTGTTCTCTGATTTTCCTAGTTGATTACCATGCCACCATGCTATATGAGATTGTGAAAAGGTGATTCTTTGTGCTTATTCTATCATGTGCAAAGCTCGTTAAATGTTGAATACATCGGTATGAGAGGATGTGCTGCAAAATGAAAGAAATGATAACGAATCAAATTGTTGAATGTATCTAAGTGCTAAATGTTGTGTAGCAAGTAATGGAAAGAAAATGTGGATTTATCTAATTGGACTATATGTTGATGGTATGCCGTATATGACTCACTGTTTGGTAAAGATTACTATGGCCTTGATTTCACATGGTTATTTGGTTGTTACGAATGTATATTCTTGATGATGAAAATCCTTGTGATTAAATTGATTGGTTGATGTTGCTATCAAATGTGATTGTAAGATTGGATCGGGTTACACGCCGCAACATAATTATACGGCGGGATCGGGTTGCACGCCATAACAGAATTGTACAATGGGATCGGGTTGCACGCCCCAACAGAATTGTATGGTGGGATCAGATTGCATGCCGCAACAGAATTATACGGTGGGATCGGGTTGCACGCCTCAACAGAAATAATAAGGGTGTAATGTGATTGTATGGTGGGATCGGGTTGCACACCGCAACATAAGAAATAAGGGTGGAATATGATTGTAAGATGGGATCAGGTTACGCGTCGCAACAGGAGAGCGATTGAAATAAGAAACTGTGGAACTCTCATTTGTGTTTTTGTATCTCTGTGCAGTATTTGTTTGGTTTCTTTGACTGCCTCCTATCTGTGTATTGTTTGATTTTTCTTGGAGTAAAGTTTGTTCATACATACTAGTACTATTCAATGGTACTAACGTTTCTTTTGCCGGGGGCGCTACATCTTTTAAATGGATGTAGGTGGTTCTGTAGCAGGTAGTGCTGATCGCCGATAGTGGTGCCTTCCCTCCATCTCTTCAGTAGCCTGGGTGAGACCCACTTCCTCTCGGGGTTGTGTGTATTTCATGTTGACTCACTTGTTTATGTCATTTCTTTTGAGGTATAATCGGGGCCTTGTTACCGGCAAGTCTATGTATTCTTCTTCGTACTCTTAGAGGCTCCGTAGACACTATGTGGGTGGTAAATATATTTTGGGTAGTTGTTGTACTTACTCGTAATCGTGGCCCCGTATCAGGAATGTTGTATTTAGTATGTATTTTTTGGTAAGATCTAATGTTAAAACGTTAAAAGAGGAAAATGGAATTTATGTTGTGAATCCACGTTTTTTATTTTCTCTTGCTATTTCATAATAATGTATGATATAAACACGGGGAATTGCTTTGGGTAGGAAAGGCAAATCCAGGTCCTCTTGACCGGGTTCATCCGGTTAGGCGTCGTTCTTGTCCCTCGGTTTTGGGGAGTGACAAACTTGGTATCAGAGCCTAAGATTTTAAAGTGTCCTAGGATGTCTCGGAGTCGTGTCTAGTAGAGCCCTTCTTATCGGTGTGTTGTCGACCACATCTATAATTAGGGGGCTACATGGACATTTAGGAATTTCACCCTTCTTTGGTACTCCAATCGTGCGATAGAGCTCAAGTTAGGGAGTTAGTTTTCTCTCCAAGCCTTACGCTCAAAATGAGTAATCATGATACCATAATCTGCAAATTGGAAGCCATGAGTAGGGAGTGATCCCACCATTGAGTCCGAAGGGATTGCCCAAGGGCTTGTTAGGAGAATGTATTGAGCTATGGAGGGATTGGTAGAACCTATTACTAAGAGGAGATTGTCCTTGTCCCTATTGATGTCACTGCACCACCAAATCCTATAGTATATCGGCATGGTACCAACGTACATTAGGGATGTGGAGTCGAGGGGCATCGATTTAGCTATTGCCCTATCAACCTAAGGTCACCAAGTAAGTCACTCCTTAGCACAACCAACGTATTCTTGTTGTATATGTACATCTATATTGAAGAACTTTCATAGGCATGGTCTTAGTAAATGTTGAAGTCACAAACCATTGCATGCACCTACTCTTTGAACGAGATCCAATATTTCTTGAATCCACTCTACCGCAATTTTTCGTATATGCAATCTCTTATGACATCGAGCTCTATAATCATGTCCTTGAATTGAGTTGTAGATATAGAATTACCATTTCCGACACACCTTTCTAAACTCTAACAAGGGACTATACCCTAAGAATTTCTTCCCGAGTGAATGGATGGACAATTCTAATATTTTCGCACAAAATAAAAGGATATTTTCTTTCGACCATTTATTCTTCTCTATTCGAAACCTTATGCCATTTTTTTCTTCTTCAAGTTTTTGCATCATCTGAATGTTGACATAGTGTCATAGTGAAGATCTTGCCTTGCTTAATCACCATCTCTAGTATGGTAGTGACCTCGCTCTATCTTTGTTGAGGCTTTCATTTTGGCCTAGTGGTCGGAATCGGCAAGATGTTTATTTGTTCGGCGAGAATCTCCCTCTTCTCCGACAGGTTATTTTCTGAATTTGTTCTGCTCAGTTACTTTTAAACATTATTAAATCTCCATCGAAGCTGGGGTCCGTTAAGCCTCCATGTAGCTGGATCATGCTGCTTATTCTTGTTGCCCATCTTATTCTTGAAGGTTGTTCTTCTTCTTCTTGTAAGGAAGACGAGCATTTTCGCTCTTCCTTTGGTTTGCATAATACTTATTTGAGTGTCGCTATATGTTAATTTCTCTATGATTCTACGAATCCAACTGATTTTGATGTTTGTGTGTCCCCCCTAGCCGTGAAGCTATTGAGTTTACTCCTAAAACCTCAAGTCCCTTTTTTGTTAGTTCATCTGACATATCCGGCTTTCCCCTAGTTGATGACCCATTTCTCAGTTCCAATTTCGAGGGCTGAAGAAAGAGCATAATTGTGTCCCTGGTTCTAGAAATATGTTTCTTTTATCAATAGTAATCCACCCAAACTCTTTACCAATTCCGCTGAATACACGAAATGCAATAGATGTAACAATACCTTTATTTTCTGGTTAACTAGTTTTCGATCCTCTGGTATTACTGGGGTTTTTAGTATTCTGACATAACTAAAGAAAGATATAGAATTATAGGTGGAAAGACAAGTCAATCCATCCTCATACTTTAACTATGAACCTGCTTCATTCACCATCGGCTACATTATTCCTTCTCAATCATATCCCCTTAGAAGCACTATCCTTAAAGGTTGAACTCTGAACCAGAAAGAGTAGCTCTAATTTTAAAATACTTATAGATATCTGGTCAATGGATTAATAAGTACCACAAATTACATGGGTTCCCACTTCATTTCAAGTTCACCAAAGGTTGATGGCATGCTGCAATTTCTGAACCATCTATGCATGTGCTAATCTAACAATCCTCTTCCCAGTCTAACTCCCACTTTTAGTTTTGGGGTTCACCAAGGAGGAACACACCTAGTAACACATTCATATGTCAAGCCTTTCTCTCGGCCAAGTCCTATAGCATCTCCCAATTTGGTTGGTAATAACTGGTTGTGTAGAAGTGTGTTGTAGTGCTTCGTTGTGAAGTAGAGTTGCTAAACGTAATTGGATTTTTAAATTCTGGAGCTATACATCATGTGACTATATGCGGAGATCTTCTTTCAAAAATTTATCTTCGCGTAATCCCTTATATTACCACCCTTCCTAGTATTTACAATGTAAAGGTCACTTATATAAGCTCTCTCACTTCCTTTTCATTTGTCTTGCATCATGTGTTGTTCACCCGTAATCGTCAATGCGATATTATCTCAATTTCTCGACTAGTTCTCCAACTATATGATTTGATTTAATTAGCCTCACTGTTATGTACTCTACAAGTTCCCTGAGAATAGGCAAATTTTCCCTTTACTACAGACTTTTAATGTCTTCAACTCTGTTTAAGCTTGTTGATTCCAGTGGTGCTCTTAGTTGTGCGGATTTATTATCTATTTTCATCTGGTAACTCTTCTTTTGAATCTAATTTTATTCCTTACGGCATCAAGGGTCGGGGTATGTTCCTTTTGTTAGGATAAAAGATATTGCTCGCACTCCTTGGGAGTTTTTCTCCTATAACAGTCATCTACATGCTCTGCTTGTCCCTATGACTAGATAACTCAGGTTACTCATCTTCGATAAGTGCATTACGACTTCTCACCCTTTCATAATAATTCGTATGGTCACTTCGAGGCCTTATTCTAAACTAACTCGTAATGATTTTAAGTACTTTTTCGCCATTGTTGACAATTTTCTAGGGCTACGAGGACTTGTCTCATGGGTTCCAAAAGTAATGATTCTCCTTAAAGTTCAAGATAAATGGCCATGATTTAAAACCAAAGTGTGTCCCCTTTTCAAAAGTCATAAATGGGTCGGATTTGATGAGGTTATGTGGCTCTCTGCTCACTCGGCTCCTAGGAGTATTGACAACGTCATTGTCATGTATGGGAATTTTTCTACCTCTGGCATTCCACCGCCTTAGGAAGGGTTAGATTGTTCGAATTATGATAATCTCATAAGTAGATGACTTTTTTTCCATCCTCATGCGCTTGTGGCATAAATTCCTTGTGTCGCTTATTGCTAGGAGTGAAATCAATTCACGTATTTCATTTGCGGCCTCAATCACACCCATGTTGCAAGAGCTCACATACATGGTATCCACTTTATCTAAGAATACTAGTTACCACTATGCTTCACTTATCTGATAATTGATGTAGTCACTTGGATTAAACCATGTCGGCATCGTTAATAGAAATCCTCGTGTCTCTTAGCATATAACCTCATGAAATACTCTGCTCAGCACATTAATGGATTCCTGAATAATTCTAGCCCAATCTTGAACTTCTTTGCTCCTTACTGTATTAGGTCTACTTGGTATTGAAGGTTCAAACGTGTCAAAGTCACCCTGTGATCTCATATAATCAGTAGGTAATTTTATGGTCAAATTATTATGGCACATCTTAGAGTAATCGTGAAGGTCACCACGGGTTTAGTTTGGGTGTTGGCATAGAGATTTAGAATTCAGGAGGGTGAACCGGTTATTCTCAAAAATTTCCCCTGTAGATGTTATGTGAATTGATAATGAAGAGTATATAAGCGCATTTCCCATTAGGTCGCACTAGGAGTATGATGTTTTCCCGTAGTTGTTCCTCATGTATTTGTGTTTTCGCATGTCTATGCCTAAAAAGGTAGTTGGAGATCCTTTGTGTATCATCCTAGTGTAAATTATCGAAGGTGAAGTTAATGGATAGTTAGCTTATGCGAGGTATCTAGCTCTCATCTTTGTTAGATAAGTTTAGGGGTTGGGATTGCTTCCGTGAATGTGTTATGGTAAAGCTTGTAAGTCGAGGGGGCCACCTTGAAAGCCGAAAGTATCGTGGAAGGAAAATATTTTCGCTTGATTGTATATCAATTAGTTTTGACTTGAAAGGTACCTTATTGGTGTTATGATCTAAAAGTGTGCACTCCATGTTCAGGTTTCATTATGATAATGTAGTTCTTGTGATGCTGAGAATTTGTGCTATGGGTAAACACATTGTGGTGCTTTGTCGAGTTATTGATGAGCTTTTAGGATGGTTTTGGGTGATTCTCTGACAGGTGAATAGACCTAGTTACAAAGGAGATGCTGCCGAAATTTCTGAAAAATTTGGGAGTTAGTCAAAATTTAGGGACTTGAGGTAGGATAGAAAAGAGATATGTTATGTGAGGTATTTGGGTCAGGCTCTACCTCTCATTCGAGGACGAATGATCCTAAGCGGGGGAGAATGTAAGGCCCCGGAAAATTTTGCTAAGAAATATTGGATTTCGGGGTGCCAGGGAAACTAATTATAATATTTTTTGTGCTATAAATATGATTTAAATGAATTGGATGTGGTGAATAAGTATATGAGTCATATAATAAGTAATGTGAGGTCCAAGGAGAAGCCTAAGTCTAAGACAAATGGGAAAATCTCATAATAGGCTAAAATTCTAAAGGTACTTGCACTAGTCCACACTTTGAACGAGCATATATAGATATATATATATAAGTTATTATGTGATGAATAACCTATCCAGTGAAATTTCTTCGAGTCTAGTTTCCAAATCTTCAAACTGTTCATCATTTAGACATTCCTAGACAAAGTTATGATCAAATTACCAAAAGCTGGAAAAATGCGACCCTGAGTCGAATCTGCGATCGCATTGTTATCGCATTTTTGACTCTGCGATCGCAGATCTGTCGCAAATTGGGCCAGTGTTGCCCAGTTTTGGGAACCTATTTCGCGATGCATTCTGCGGCCCACATTCTTGTTTTGCAGTCCATTATGCGATCACAGACCCTGTTTCGGAGGCTTATTTTTGCTATTTTTATAACCCGACCCCATTTTCATAAATAGGTTTAGGGGCTTCATTTGGGGTCATTTTCTACTAATTTTAGAGAGAGATGACAGCATATAGAGAGAGAAATAAGGGGTCTAACTTCATAATCACCCAAATCTTGCTCAAGTCTTCAAGAATCAAGGAAGATAACCTTAGATTGTCCTTCATCCGGGTAAGTCCTACTTCCAAAAATTTCATGCAAGAGGTTAAGGGTTCAAATATGTTATGAGGGTTAGAAATAGGCCATGCATGTGGGACTAAGTTGTAGTATGTGATATTAAAGAACTAATTTGGGTAGTTCATGTTAAAATTTGGTTGAAGGAAGGGGAAATTTCCATTTTTAAACCTTGTAGTCTACTTCACATGTTAGGTGTTTGATGAAATTCCTAATAGAGTTACACCATGGGTAATCTTCCTAATCATTAATCGATTTCTGTTATCTCTTTATAGATTGTTATTGCTATAGGTGTTGGTGTATTGTAGAAACTTAAGCAAAAGCTCTTTGAGGTATGTATGGCTAACTTTAATCTTCGTAGAGTCACCTTGTTGGTGTCCGAGCATTCGGTATGAGTTTCTGGCTTATGCATATGTGAATCGTTTGTTCTAATACGTTGAGGCGTAAGATTCTATTCTCTGATTGTCCTAGTTGATTACCATGCCACCATGCTATATGAGATTGTGAAAAGGTGATTCTTTGTGCTTATTCTATCATGTGCAAAGCTCGTTAAATGTTGAATACATCGGTATGAGAGGATGTGCTGCAAAACAAAAGAAATGATAACAAATCAAATTTTTGAATGTATCTAAGTGCTAAATGTTGTGTAGCAAGTAATGGAAAGAAAATGTGGATTTATCTAATTGGACTATATGTTGATGGTATGTCGTATATGACTCACTGTTTGGTAAAGATTACTATGGCCTTGATTTCACATGGTTATTTGGTTGTTACGTATGTATATTCTTGATGACGAAAATCCTTGTGATTAAATTGATTGGTTGATGTTGTTATCAAATGTGATTGTAAGGTAGGATCGGGTTGCATGCCGCAACAGAATCTTATGGTGGGATCAGGTTGCACTCCGCAACAAAATTGTACGGTGGAATCGGGTTGCGCGCCGCAACAAAATTGTACGATGGAATCGGGTTGCACGCCGCAACAGAATTGTATGGTGGGATAAGGCTGCACGCTGCAATAGAATTGTACGATGGGATCGGGTTGCACGCCGCAACAGAAGTAATAAGGATATAATGTGATTGTACGGTGGGATCGGGTTGCACGCCGCAACATAAGAAATAAGGGTGGAATATGATTGTAAGATGGGATCGGGTTGCACGCCGCAACAGGAGAGCAATTGAAATAAGAAACTGTGGAACTCTCATTTGTGTTTTTGTATCTCTGTGCAGTATTTGTTTGGTTTCTTTGACTGACTCATATCTGTGTATTGTTTGATTTTTCTTGGAGTAAAGTTTGTTCATACATACTAGTACTATTCAATGGTACTAACGTCCCTTTTGGCAGGGGCGCTACATATTTTAAATGGATGTAGGTGGTTCTGTAGCAGGTAGCGCTGATCGCCAATAGTGGTGCCTTCCCTCCATCTCTTCAGTAGCCTGGGTGATCCCCACTTCCTCTCGGGGCTATGTGTAGTTCATGTTGACTCATTTTGTTTATTTTGTTTCTTTTGAGGTATAGCCGGGGCCTTGTTACCGGCAAGTCTATGTATTCTTCTCCGTACTCTTAGAGGCTCCGTAGACACTATGTGGGTGGTAAATATATTTTGCGTAGTTGTTTTACTTACTTGTAATCATGGCCCCATATCGGGAATGTTGTATTTAGTATGTATGTTTTGGTAAGATCTAATGTTAAAACGTTAAAAGAGGAAAAATGGACTTTATGTTGTGAATCCACGTTTTTTATTTTCTCTTGCTATTTCATATGAATAATGTATGCTATAAACACGGGGAAATGCGTTGGGTAGGAAAGGCAAATCCAGGTCCGCTTGACCGGGTTCATCCGGTTAGGCGTCGTTCTCGTCCCTCGGTTTTGGGGCGTGACATCCAAGATGGCCACCGTCTCCTCAACATAAGATGGATCCTTGTCCAATTGGATTGGGCTGAAGTCTAACACATGAGACGGATCGAGGCTTACATTCTCCCCCGCTTAGGATCATTCGTCCATGGAACACTAGATGAAATGCAGAGAGACTAGGTGGTAGTGCAAGTCTGTAAGCCACCTCTCCAACCCTCTCAAGAATCTCAAAGGGCCCAATATACTTAGGGCCCAACTTGCCCTTCTTTTCTGAATCCCATAACACCCTTCATGGGCGAAACCTGGAGCAAGACCCGCTCCACAACCATGATTTCAATGACGCAAGCCTTCCGATCTGCATAGCTCTTCTGTCTGGACTGGGTTGTACGAAGTCGATCCTGAATTAATTTAACCTTCTCCAACGCATCCTGAACCAAATCCATACCCAATAGCGTAGCCTCACTCGGATAAAACCAACCCAATAGAGACTGACACCGCCTACCATACAAAGCCTCATACAGTGCCATCTGAATGCTCGACCGATAACTGTTGTTGTAGGGAAACTCCACAAGTGGCAAGAACTGATCCCAAGAACCCCCAAAATCCATCACACATGCACGAATCATATCCTCCAGTATCTGAATAGTGCACTCGGATTTTCCGTCTGTCTGAGGGTGAAATGTTATACTCAACTCCACCCAAGTACCCAGCTCTCGTTGTACAACTCTCTAGAACTGTGATGTAAATTGTGTACCCCGGTCAAAGATGATAGATACTGGTACGCCATGAAGCCTGACAATCTCGCGAATGTAAACCTGAGCCAGCTGCTCTGAAGAATAAGTAGTAACCACAGGAATGAAATGATCTAACTTGGTCAATCTATCCACAATCACCCATACTACATCGAACTTCCTCCGAGTATGTGGGAGCCCGACAATAAAATACATAGTGATCCACTCCTATTTCCACTCTGGAATCTCTAACTTCTGAAGCAATCCACCTGGTCGTTGATGTTTCACCTGCTGATAATTTAGGCATCGGGCTACATACTCTACTATGTCCTTCTTCATCTGCCTCCACCAATAGTGCTGCCTCAAGTCCTGATACATCTTCGTGACACCCGGATGAATAGATTATTGCGAACTGTGAGCCTCCTGGAGAATCAACTCACGCAATCCATCTACATTGGGCACACGTAGCCTACCTGCATCCATAATACACCATCCTCTCCAATAGTGACCTCTTTGGCATCACCGTGATGAACTGTGTCCTTAAGGACAAGAAAAAAAGGGTCATCATATTGACGCTCTCTAATATTATCATAAAGAGAAGAATGAAAAACCACACAAGCCAATACTCAGCTCGGCTCGGAATAATCCAATCTGACAAACTGGTTGGCCAAGGCTTGAACATCCAAGGCTAAAGGCCTCTCTACTGCTGGTAGATATGCTAAGCTTCCCAAACTCTCCGCCTTGCGACTCAAGGAATCGGCCACCACATTGGCCGTTTTGGGATGATAAAGAATGGTGATGTCATAATCCTTAAGCAACTCCAACCATCTCCACTGCCGCAATATTTAAACAGATGTTGTAGATTCCGATGATCGATGAAGACCTCACAAAGAACACCATACAAATAGTCCCGCCAGATCTTCAAGGCGTTAACAATAGCTGCTAACTCGAGGTCGGGGACAAGATAGTTCTTCTCATTCACCTTCAGTTGTTTGGAAGTGTAGGCAATCACCCTACCGTCCTGCATCAACACCGCGCAGGCCAATGTGTGATGCATCACAATACACTGTATAGGACCCCCAAACCTGTAGGTAATACTAACATTGGGGTCGTATTCAAAGATGTCTTTAGCTTTTGAAAGATCTCTTCACACTCCTCGGTCCACCTGAATGGAGCGCCCTTCTAGGTCATCATGATCATAGGTGCATTAGTAGATGAGAAACCCCTTACGAATCGACGGTAATACCCTACCAAGACAAGAAAACTTTGGATCTCCGTAGTTGAGGACGGTCTGGTCCAACTCTACACTACTTCAATCTTCTTCGGATCTACCTTTATCCCCTCACTCGAAACTACATGACCCAAGAATGCCAC
The DNA here is from genome assembly GCA_005239505.1 of Nicotiana paniculata. Lineage (NCBI taxonomy): Eukaryota > Viridiplantae > Streptophyta > Magnoliopsida > Solanales > Solanaceae > Nicotiana > Nicotiana paniculata. Next base: position 53,275 of record ML322637.1, read on the forward strand.
TGAATCTAACCAAAGGTTGGAGCACAGTCCTCAGGTGCTACTCATGATCCTCCCGACTCTGGGTGTGCACCAGAATATCATCAATAAACACAATAACGAAAGAGTCAAGATAGGGTCGTAATACACTATGCATGAAGTGCATGAATGCTACTGGGTGTTGGTCAGCCCAAATGATATCACAAGGAACTCGTAGTGACCATACTGAGTCCTGAAAGCAGTATTTGGGATATCTGGCCCCTGAATCTTCAACTAATGATAGCTTGAACGCATGTCAATTATGGAAAACACTCTAGCACCCTGTCACTGATCAAGTAGATCATTAATACGAAGCAATGGATACTTGTTCTTCAATGTAACTCTGGTCAACTGGCGATAAATAATACACATGCACATGGAACCACACTTCTTCTTCACAAACAAGACTAGATCACCCCAAGGCGACACACTGGGCTGAATGAAGCCCTTATCAAGCAACTTCTTCAACTCAGGAGGAGCCATACGATATGGAGGAATAGAGATGGTCTGAGTGCCAGGTAACAAATCAATGCCAAATTCGATGTCCATGTTAAGCGGCATGCCCGAAAAATATGCTGAAAATACATCTGGAAAATCCCTCACTACTGGAACTAACTCAATGGTAGGAGTATCAACACTGACATCTCTCACATAAGACAAATACGCATCACACCCTTTTTTAACCTTCCACTGAGCCATTAGAAATGAGATAACTCTACTAGGAAAATAATCTAAGGTACATTTCCACTCTAACTGTGGTAATCCTGGCATAGCCAGCATCACAGTCTTGGTAAGACAATCAAGAATAGCAAAATAGGATAATAACCAGTCCATGCCCAAATAATATCAAAGTCTACCATACTGAGCAATAATAAATCAGCTCCGGTCTCAAAACCACTGATAACAACCAAACACGACCGATACACACGGTCAACAGCAATAGAATCTCCCACGGGTGTAGACACATAGACAGAAGAACTCAAAAAATTACGGGATACGCCAAAATACAAAGAAAAATAAGATGACACATAAGAATAAGTGGAGCCTGGATCAAATAAGACTAATGCATCCCTATGACAGACCGGAACAGTACCTGTGATGATAGAGTCAGATGAAACTGCCCTCGTCCTAGCAGGAAGCACATAATGTATGGCTTGGTCTCCCCTTCTAGGGCGACCTCTAGCTGGTTGTGCAGGTGGGGTGGAAATCGGGGCTGCAATCATGGACTGAGAAGCCTGAGGACCCGGTGGAATACGCGGAGTCTAAGTATCTTGTGGAGGTGCACCCCTCCCGAATCAAGGGCAATCCCTCACCACATGACGAGTGTCACCACAATCAAAACAAGCTCTCAAAGGATGTGGTTGCTGTGACTGGCTCGAGCTTGATCGGTTGGACGGACCACTAAAAGCACCATGTACAGGAGGTGTGCTAGACACTGGCGGTCCATAATAGGGAGCCTGGGGCCTAGGAGTGGCTGGAGCACTGCTAGTGGTTGGAAGTGCTGAATAAACGGAGCGACCCACATAGCCCCTACCATGACGAGCTGCAGCTAGGGCACGAGTACCACTATATGTGCCAGACTCTCGAGACCTGTTGGCGTCTCTCTCCTCACTCTCTCGAATCAGTATACCCTCCAATCTCCTAGCAATCTCCACTACTTACTACTATGCATGTCTATCTCCAACTCTCGGGTCATGCTAAATCTGATACTGGGGTTGAGCCCCTCAATAAATTGACGAATCCGCACACGAACAGTAGCAATCAAGGCTAGTGCATGCCTAGCCAAATCACTAAATCGGACCGCATACTCTGACACTATATAGGACCCTGGCACAACTGCTCAAACTCTGCGTGCCATGCATCTTTGAGACTCTGGGAACATACTCCCTCTAGAACATATCCATGAGCTGAGTACAAGTGAATGAAGTTGCCTCGGCCGGACTATCCAACTCATATTCTCACCACCACTGATAGGTCACTCCTCTATGATGGAACGTAGTGAACGAAACCCCACTAGACTCTGCAACACCCATAGTACGAAGGAGGATACGGTGGCACTCCTCAAGATAATAGCATCCTCTGACGCCAAATCATTGAAAGTAGGAGGGTGGTATTTCTTGTACCTCTCAAGCCTGAGCTGCTCCACCTCAAAATGGCTACCCTAACCTCGGTTTCAAGAGCTATCGGTTGCATCGATATGATCTCTAGAACTTGTCGACCTGGGCCTGCTGCTCTGCGTATGGGCAGCGGGAGTCGAAAGCCGACTCGGAGCTCGAGTCAAAAGCCGACTTGGAGCTCGAGTTGAAAGCCGACTCGGAGATTGAGCCCTAAACGGTTAACTAAAGCGCCTCAGGGCCAAATGCGTAAGAGCCCGAGTCGTCAGCTACATCAAAGGTCGTACCGACCCAATGCGTAAGAGCCCAAGGGTTTCATTTTGAAATCCAATTCATCGGGATAATTATCAACAAGCAAAACAGAAATACCAAAGAATTTTATATATATATATGTGTTACAAATATAAATTTACAACACTCCCACAAGAGTTGTATACAAAGAACAAAGAAGAAAAATCTAGTCCACCCTCGGTACTAGCTCCCTCGACGGCCCCTCGGACCAGCTCCCACGACGACCTTCAAATATCAGCATCGTCTCAAGAGGAAAGGAAAAACTTGGCGTCGATCTCATCCGCCTCGGCCTTCTTTATCTCCTCCGAGAGGTCAAAGGCCCTAGCATGAATCTCTTCGAGGGTCTCCCTCCGAGACCTGCATCGGTCATACTTATTTCCCTTCCTCTCTCTGTCAAAGGCTCCCTCAGCTCGGCCCGAGCATCAGCAACATCTTTCAAATAAACGGCCACCTTCTTATCGGCCTTCGCTCGAACTTCTTCGGCTTCAGCCCGAGCATCCACGACCTCGGCCTTCATATTCAAAAGATTAGTCTCGAGCTTAGCAATCTTGCTCGTCTGAATCGAACTACTTTCTCGAGCATTGCAAAGTTGTACCTCGAGGGCAGAGGCTTTGGCCAAGGCATTCCTTTGGGCCACAACATGAGCGACTATCTGCGCCTTCCACGCATCGCATTCGGAATTCACTTGCCCGACCTCGCCCCAAAGGTGTTCCAGCGCTTTCATTTTTCTCTGCAGCTGAAGCACCAAAACATTAGTTTCCAAAAAGCGGAAAGGAAGCACGTACTCCTTCAGGATACGGGTTACCTAAAGCTCGAGATTGCCTTCATAGTTTCGACTTCGATGCATCTCCGATCGAAGATGTATCAACTCTTTCGTCTTCTTATTGCAAAGGAGTCTGCCCAAAGCTTCCCACAACTTGGTCTCACAACGAAGCAGCTCGAACTTGAGCTTGTCAAAGACCTACAGAAAAGAAGCTTCAGTTCAAAGAATGAAAATTCATAGCTGAAAAGCCAAAAAAATCAGCTGAAACTCACCACGGAGCAGAGCCGCTGAGCCTCCTCAAAAGTTGAGCGTGCGTCTACTAGCCTGGTCACATCGGCCCCGGTTGAACCGCTCTCGATGGGGATATGATCGCTCGATACCCCACTTGATTTAGGCAGCCCCTGGCATCCCTCGAAGTACTTCGAGGGAAGAAGCAGACGATAGTGAAAGACTCTTGCTCTTTCCTTCTCGTAGAACCTCTCTCTCGAGACTAGAGGTCCCAGGACCAGCAGGTTCGGAAACCTCGGGAAAGACCCTGGTTCGAGCCATAGATGAAGAACCACCCTCCCGAGGAGAGCTGATATCCACAGAATGACCAACACATATGAAGTCCTCTTCAGCAACGGCGTCTCCTTTGTGTCTCTGGGCAGTCCCCGCCTTAGTGAGAATGTCCTCATCCATCGAGGACCTTTTCCGCTTATTATCCTCCCTCGGGTCCGAAGCTGACGGTCCTTCCCTCTCTTCGAAAGGGCACGGTTTCATCTCCGAGAATCCACCAACACCTGCGGTAGCGGCGTTAATACACATTAAAGGAAGCATTCCTCAAAAGGGCAATCACATGGCTCATACCATGGTGATTTGCTTCCCACCTGCCCTTCGGCAGATCTCGCCACTTGCGTTCATCATACCAGTCCACAAGATCAGGGATCTCTTCCGGCATCCACGGGACCGCTGAGAAAAAGAAAGAAACATTCTTATAAATCAACCAAAGCAAAGAGCACTAAGGTACGACATAGCTTATGTTTGAAGTTCCATTTCTCGGGGAACGACAGGAACTCTGCAGGAATAATATCGACGGTCCTCACTCGGAAAAATTGACTCATCCATCCTCGGTTCCGGTCCTCGTCATCACTGGAAATAAAGGGCTTGGTGGATCGGCGCAATCAGGCCCCGACAATGAAGGGGCTGATATAATCTAATAAGGTGGCTAAGGGTAAACTCGAGCTCAGCCTTTTCAGTAAAGTACCTCATCATCAATACTATCCGTCAGAAGGACAAGTGAATTTGAGACAAAGTGACTTGATACCTTTGGCAAAATTCGAGCACAAGGCGGTCGAAGGGATCCAATGTAAATGGGTACTATACACATTCAAGAATCCTTTCGCGTAAGCCATAATATTCTCTTCTCGGGAAGGTATCTGCACCATCACATTTTCTCCCTAGCTGCAACCTCTTCTCACGGCCTCGAGGTGGTTTTCTTCTATCGATTGGATTAACCTCGATGCATGCTCTCGATGGCCCAGGGCGTCGAACGGTTTCTCTAGTGCGAAATCTTTCTTCAACGCAAAGCAGCTTGAGGTTAACTCGCCGTACGCCGGCGGTGTACCACCAACCGGGCAAGATGCAGAGGTAAGGTTTTCCTTTTCTTGGTGAATGGATTCGGGCATGACAACCATAACTGCTTAAAAAAGGCAAAGAGGAAGAAAGCTCAAACAGTTTCGCGAGATGAGAAAAGAGAGAGAACGTTAAAGAGAAAGTTAAGTTTTGCAAAGCTGCAAGACTTAAACTGAAGAGGAAGCAAGTATATATATAAGAAGCGGAGGCTATTCAACTACTTTGAAGGCCAATTAATTATGGAAAAGTTATTATAGCTTTTTGAGGAAGTGTGTCGGCGGGGCAACCTCGGTCACTTCACGGTCATGTCACATGAATGGCACTTTCACACAACGTTCGAGGGATCGAAACCCTATTTCGACCTAGCCTCGAGAACGTGTCCGATCTCGAGGGGCTCTATTATTGTAAGTATGGGTCCGTAGAGCTAAAATCGAAGCTTGAAAGTCAATTTTTTGCGTAAGTATTGCAGGGCAAGGTTTGGGAGATATGTAACAAAGAGATATTTTATTTCAAAAATGCATTTACAAGGGTATTTCTACAAAAATTCCCCTCGAGGGTCCCATAAGGAAAAAGCAAAACAGTAGGTGAATCTACTCTTCGCCTTCGCTGCTGTCCCAGCCGCTTTCAGAGCCCCCATCTGACGTAGTCGGCATTGCTGATTCTTCCTCCAGGTCCCTGGCTTCTTCGATCTGGGCAGAGAAATCGACACCCTTAGCGCTCACTTCCTCGAAGGCTTGCCTCCTGGCTTGTAAGCGAGCATGGGGAGACAAACTCGTCTGCCTCAGACTTGGCCGCAGACAATGCAACAGCCTCCTCCTGAGCACCTCGAAGACGGTCTTGAATCGAGGATAGATTCCCCTGAAGCGCGTCCCTCTCCGAAGCCACGACATCATTCAGCCGCACCAGCTCAAGGATTTCGGCGTCCTTGGCCACAACATTGTCTCGGAGCCGCCCCACCAGGGCATCCCTCTGCCTAATCTGAAAGACACAGAAAATAAAGCCGATTAGCACCAAGTATGGCAGCGAAAGATAAAATTATGGGTACCTGAGTACCTGCTCGATGAAATCGGCCCTCTCGGAGCCTGCCTGGAGGTTGATCAATTCCTCCTCTTTTCGGGCACATAGAGCCTCCAGCTCGACCGACTCCGACATAAGCTTCTCAAGCTCCTGTCCACGATGAGTCAACTCATCTTGCATCTTGGAGAAGGCTTGGTCATACAACTTCTTGACCTGCAACACAGAGGAAGAAAGTTAGGAAGCAGGGTAAGAAGTTGAAGAACAGCATATTATTTCAAGAAATTCACCTGCTTTTGGAGCCTCTCGGCCTCCTCGAGGGCAACGGGGGCGTCAATATCGGTCTCCTCCTCTACGCCTTCAAAATAATCTCTGAATGCGTCATCCCCTCCATGAGAGGCCCAAGACCAGGAGCATTCCTCTCTTGGGCGTATCGTATCTCCCTTGGAGAGAACGACAGGCCCGATTGAAATCCATCGGCAGCATCAGCCTCTATCGAGGCTTCCTCTCACCCCCGAAAAATTTCGGAAGCAGATCCCTCGAACTCACCAATGCGGACTGTGCCATGTCCGACGGGCGGCTCATGGATTGCACCCGAACCCTCTTCGAGGGTCTCCTCAGCACAGGGCGGGTCCGCATCGGCTGCCTCCAACTCAGCAGACGACCGCCCAACAACTCTCGAAGCATCAACGCTTCGTTTTGCCCTTTGTACCAAAGGGAAGGTATCATCACTCTCTTCCTCGGCTCGCAGGCTCTCAGCGGCCATTGAGGATAGGACCGTGACATCGGTCTTGGGCTTCCGAGCCTTTGCCCTTTTGGATTTTGGAGACTCCTCCGAGGCCTCCTTCTTCCGTTTCTTGTCCTGGGCAGTCTTCGGAGCCTCTTCCTTACCAGGTGGGGGCGGTCTCATCAACGCACCCTCACCAAGGCCTGCGCAAGCGTGTTATATCAAAAAACACCACCATCGAAAGTACTTACAAAGAATGAGAAAATAATAACAACGAGAGCACACCGTGGTTCTTAGCCTACCGATCGCGCCAGACGCGCTTGTTCTATGGAAAAGTGGAGTCCAAAAGTTTGACCCACCCGGGAAGGTCCTAGACCGCGCCGGGAAACTAAAAAGTGGCTACACAATTAGAAGAAAATCAGTCAAGAGAAAAAGAGATGGCAAAACATACTCAATTAAGGGGTACTTACGTTTCATATTCCATTCCTCCAGGAACGACATTCTATCAGCAGGGATGACGTTCGAAGTTCTGATTCTAACAAATCGGCTCATCCCTCCCCGATCCTTATCCTCGTCGATACAGGCAAAGAATGCCTTGGCAGATCGACGGTGCAGCTTAATTAGGTCCCCTCGGAAGAGACGAGGGTTGTATAATCTGATTAAGTGATCGAGGGTGAAAGTCATTCCCTCGACCATGTTGGTAATGTGTCGAATCATATATACAATCCTCCAAACAGAAGGATAAATCTGACCGAGTGTCACTCGGTATTGATGACAAAAATCTAGAATCACCGGGCCAATCGGTGGAGAGGAAGATCTACGGGGCCTAAGGTAAAAGGGTATGTGTATACGCTGAGAAAGCCAGCTTTATGCGTGACTATGCTTTCGTCAGCTTAGGGATTTTTACTCGGGCTGCCTCCCCCCAATGGCAATCAAGTTTTACCCTCTCTGTATCTGATACTACACTTATATATCGAGACATGGGCTCACATCGGCCCGGTATAGAAGGGGTTTTTTCGATCGTGAAATCGGAGACGGTGTCGAAAGGGCCAGGGATGCGCTGCTCGATGGTAGGAGGAGTTTTTGACTTGCCCTTAGACGGGCGTGATGAAGAAGCGGCTCCTTCCTTTTGAGGTACCATTTTGGAAGTTTTTGCCATGGTTATAACTGAGTTTTGAAGAGAGAAGACGAAGAAGCAAACGCAGATAGAAGGTAAGAGTAAGAAACACTTGGTAAAAGTTTGAAAGTTTGAAGAAGATGTAAAATTATGAAAAGGCAATATATTGAAGTATTTATAAAGGCCCTTTGGGCGTGCTTGAAGCGGAAAAGGTCGAACCAATAACGGTTCGTGGGCTTCTCGAGAATTGTGTTGACAGCGACCTCTGCGCAGATTTTTATGTCACATCATTTAATGCTTTGAAGAGACTAACGTCATAATAGGGATATCGAAGAGGCAAAAAGTCAAGACCGTTTCTTATCACTTCATTCTAAGAAACGCGGGGACTATTTGTATACGGCTAAAATCGGAGAACCCGATTTTACGATCATTACGACGCTCAGAAAGTTCGAGTTTTGGCATCGAGGGGGCATATCGAGGGTTCTCGACCCCGAAGCAGTATAGATCGAAGACCATCATGAAAGGCGGAAAATTCCCAAAAGGCTCGTGGTTAAAGTTGACCAAGTACGCAAATAGTACAAGCCCGTACCGTGGCATTAAATGACTGTACCAGCCATCTCTCTTTTGTAATAATTACACATGTACTATGTTGGGATTCCCCCCTCATATATAAAGTGGACCCTTGTCACTTTGTAAGACACATGATATTCAATACAAGAACAAGAACATTTTTCGCCCTCTAATTCAAACATTCTCTATATTTATTCCTTTGATTTATTGCTTTTCATTTATTGTGCTCATCAATTGTTCTTCATTTATTGCTCATTATTGATCGTAAAGGGGGCATCTTCGAGGCCTTCAACTCTGTTGTATCCCCTTCGATAGATCCCTGTCAAGCTCTTGATCTCGACCTCGAGGTCCATTTCGACCAAGCTCGAGACCCCGTCTCTCCACTGTTCGGTTTGCACAATCTCATCACCCTTCGCTCTTATTTTGCTTTCTCACTTCTCACCTAGCATTTACTGCCTAAACAACTGGTATTAAAATAGATCACGTATTTTTAGAACCACAAAATCAAATATAATTGTAATTACCATTTTCAAGGAAACAATAAGGTAGGGGTAAGGTCTGCGTACAGTTACCCTCCCTAGACCCCATTTGTGGGATTTCACTGGGTTTTTTGTTGTTGTTTTTGTTGTATTTTGTATCCTCCTATTTTAGACCCGTGTTAAACATCTGAGAGGTCACAAAGACGTTGGAACAGAAGGGATGGAAGACCTTGTACTTAAATGGAAGTGCTGTATTTTTCTGTCTTTGTTGTTGTGCCTACATTTCATACATCTAGATGTATCTTGATTTTGCACCTCCTTGATGCCATCATCTAAATATTACTGTTGCTTCTCTGATTAGAAAAAGGTGCTCCCTCTGTCAAAATAGGTGATCATCTTTTAGCTGAATGAGCATTGCTAGTGAGTTCTTATACATGTAAGTCTGAGAAACTAAGCTAAATGGACCATTGAGATTCACTTTGTAAGTCAAGTTTACATCATTTGAATATAATATCAAGAGCTTCTTGGACTTTTCTCAATGTGATTGCTAAAGAAAGTCTGTTCTCTGTGGGTTAGCATAATATCAAGAGCTTCTGTAATCTATCAAACTTAACTATAGTGTGTTTAACAATTGGTTATATATGTTGCAAAACTTATGCAAACACATGTATGGGCTATCATTGATGCCTCCTTCTTCCTTTTTCCCTTGCCACATGTAACAGGTTCGCAGAGATGGAAGCAAGATGTCACTTGCTCAAAGTAAAAGGTTATCACAGCTCACTGCAGACAATGCTCAATGGGAGGATCGTCAGCTTTTGAGATCTGGAGCTGTTAGAGGTACCGAGTTGCAGACGGAGTTTGATGATGAGGAGGAACGGAAAGTTATTCTTCTTGTTCATGGTACATCTCTATGATACTCCTCCCAGTGAGAAATTCAATCTGGCTTCTCAAAAATATTTGCTCTATTTTTGTTTGGATATCTTACTATTTGTTGCGACAGATATAAAGCCCCCCTTTTTGGATCGGAGAATTGTTTTCACCAAGCAAGCTGAGCCCATAATGCCAATAAAGGACCCGACATCAGATATGGCCATAATTTCAGGCAAAGGGTCAGCTCTAGTTCGGGAAATACGTGAAAAACAAAACATGCATAAGTCTCGTCAAAGATTCTGGGAGCTTGCTGGCTCAAAACTCGGAGATATCCTTGGTGTGGAGAAGAGTGCAGAGCAGGTACCTTATGTTTGCCATCAAATTGAATATACTATGTTAATCCTGTATGTCTTAGGTCGTAGAAGTTATAGATCTGACATTTCCTTTCATCTTATGCTAGGTTGATGCGGATACTGCTGTAGTGGGCGAGGATGGTGAGGTTGATTTTAAGGGAGAAGCTAGATTCTCACAGCACTTAAAGACAGGGGAAGCTGTTAGTGATATTGCAAAATCAAAAACACTTTCACAGCAAAGGCAATATCTGCCCATCTTCTCTGTGCGAGATGACTTACTGCAGGTTTGACCCATTGTCCCATTTTGGTACTCCGGGAATTTTATTGAATGATGAATTACTGAACCTGCATAGAACGAGAAACTTTTGCTTTGAACATCATTGGGAATCAGTTAAATGGTAATACTGACATGAGCACCCATAGGTAGGACTTGATGCAGTGCGTACAAATTAGATGTTAAGCTGCTTTCTTAAAGTCTATTAATGTCCTTTACCTTGGGATAAATTCACTAACTGTTTTACCTATGAAAAACAGAGTTGGTTCTCCATGGTATTCTTTTTAACTTGCAGAATGTTTTTTCTGGTTCTTTCCTTTGGGGTAACAGGTGGTTCGCGAAAACCAGATAGTGGTTGTTGTTGGAGAAACTGGTTCTGGAAAGACAACGCAGCTAACCCAGGTTTGTTTAAACTTTTTTTTTTCTTTTTTTAAACTATTTTTTTTAAGTCCAACTTGGAGTTGTAGAAATATTTTTGTACAGTCTTTTGACTATTTTTCTATAATGTCTATAATTGCATGCAGTACCTGTATGAAGATGGCTATACAATTAGTGGGACTGTTGGGTGCACCCAACCCAGGCGTGTGGCAGCCATGAGTGTTGCAAAAAGAGTTAGTTAAGAAATGGAAACTGAGCTTGGTGATAAAGTTGGATATGTTATTCGTTTTGAAGATGTCACTGGGCCAAGTACTGTTATCAAGGTGAGTCTTTTGACCATATGAGATGTGAGTATACTCGCACCTCGTAGTTGAAATTTATGCAATTGGAAAGGAAGTGTACCTCTAATCGCCCTCTTTTTCCTTTAGACGCCCTTGGTTCACTTGTAAGTTGGTTTAGTTGAATATACGTATATTTCCTTGTGCAGTACATGACTGATGGTGTGCTTCTAAGGGAAACACTCAAAGATCCTGATGTTGAAAAATATCGGTATTGTTTTACTCTTTAATAATTTCATAAGCATTTTATATTTGATTTCCTAAAACGTCAAGTTTCTGCTTTCCTTATGTAGTGCAGTCATTGAAAATTTCTCTTTTTTGCAGTGTAATTGTTATGGACGAAGCCCATGAGAGATCACTTAATACAGATGTCCTTTTTGGCATTCTTAAGAAAGTTGTGGCTAGGCGACGTGATTTAAAGCTTCTCGTCACTTCTGCCACTCTCAATACCCAAAAATTCTCCAACTTCTTTGGGAGGTAGGTTTCTCTATTGAATAGCTGGACGAGGTGACTGCTTGCATTGGCTTTTCATCTCCTTTCCACTTCACATAACCTGTGTCTTTTTTTATTGCAGTGTACCGATATTTCACATACCTGGAAGAACATTTCCTGTTCAAAAACTGTATAGTAAAACCCCATGTGAAGACTATGTCGAAGCTGCAGTTAAACAAGCCATGAACATCCATATTACTAGTGCACCAGGTGATATCTTCATGACTGGTCAGGATGAGATTGAAGCTACCTGTTATGCACTTTCAGAGCGGATGGAACAGCTTACCTCGTCAACAAAGCAAGCAGTGCCCAAGCTGTTAATTCTTCCTATATACTCCCAACTGCCTGCTGATTTGCAAGCAAAAATATTCCAGAAAGTTGAAGACGGGGCACGCAAATGCATAGTTGCTACTAATATTGCTGAAACATCCTTGACTGTTGATGGAATTTTCTACGTCATTGATACAGGCAATGGTAAAATGAAGGTGTACAATCCGCGAATGGGTATGGATGCTCTGCAACTGTTTCCCGTTAGTCGAGCTGCCGCTGACCAGCGTGCTGGTCGAGCTGGTAGAACTGGCCCAGGGACTTGTTACCGGCTTTACACTGAGAATGCGTATGAGAATGAAATGCTTGCAAGCCCCGTGCCAGAGATTCAACGGACAAATCTTGGGAATGTGGTTTTGCTGCTTAAGTCTCTCAAAATTCAGAACCTGTTGGATTTTGATTTTATGGACCCACCTCCTCAGGATAACATCATTAACTCCATGTATCAGTTGTGGGTATTAGGTGCACTTAATAATGTTGGGGATTTAACGGACCTTGGCTGGAAAATGGTGGAGTTCCCATTGGACCCTCCCCTTGCCAAAATGCTCTTGATGGGAGAACAACTAGAATGCTTAAATGAGGTTCTGACAATTGTTTCTATGCTTTCAGTGCCTTCAGTTTTCTTTAGACCCAAGGATAGGGCAGAGGAAAGTGATGCGGCTAGGGAAAAGTTTTTTGTGCCTGAATCGGATCACCTTACACTGCTTAATGTTTACCAGCAATGGAAAGCTAATCAATACAGGGGGGACTGGTATAACGACCACTTTTTACAGGTCAAAGGTCTGCGCAAGGCTAGAGAAGTAAGATCCCAATTGCTGGACATCCTCAAGACACTTAAAATTCCACTCACCTCCTGTGGTCCTGATTGGGATGTTGTAAGGAAAGCCATTTGTTCTGCGTACTTCCACAATGCAGCTAGACTGAAGGGAGTTGGGGAATATGTTAATTGCAGGAATGGGATGCCTTGTAACATGCATCCCACTAGTGCTCTCTATTGATTGGGTTACACTCCTGATTAGGGGTGTTCAAAACCGATCCGAAACCGAAAACCGAATCGAATCGAAGTTTAATGGCTTACTGGTATCGGATTAACGGTTTAACGGACGGGGAACGGATTGGGATTTTTTAATTAACGGCTTATCGGATTGGGGGCGGATTATTCAATTTTCTTAACGGCTAATCCGTTAACCCGTTAAGAATATAAAATTTATTTTTATCCATATATAATTATATATTATATATTAAATATCAAAAACAAAAA
>ML322637.1:67149-171521 GCA_005239505.1 Nicotiana paniculata
AATTAGTAGTCGATTACCATAGGTAGAATTAGGCCGATAAACCGCCCGATAACCGTCCGATAAGAGGTAAACCGATACCAATCCGCCCGATATCTTATCGGGTGGCTAACGGATTAATACATTTAAAAGCCGATAACCGATAAGCCAAACCGTTAAGAGTAAATAACCGCCCAATCCGCCCGATAAGCAGCCCTACTCCTGATCACGTGGTTTATCCTGAGCTGATCTTGACGACAAAGGAGTACATGCAGTGTGTGACAGCTGTTGAGCCTCACTGGTTGGCAGAGTTGGGCCCAATGTTTTTCTCCGTGAAAGATTCTGATACGTCAATGCAGGAACATAAAAATAAACAGAAAGAAGAGAAAACTGCCATGGAGGAAGAAATGGAAAAGTTGAGGATGGTCCAGGCTGAGGCTGAAAGAAGCAAAAAGAAGGAGAGGGAAAAGAGAGCAAAAGAGCAGCAACAAGTTTCAATGCCTGTTTGAAGAAAGGCTCAACTACTTATCTACGACCTAAGAGGCTCGGTCTGTAAATTCACTATTTGCGGTAGTTAGATATTTGGTGAGATAATTTGTGCCCACATGTGAAACATATGCAATTCAGTCCATTTCTTGTTCATCCTCAAGTTAATTTGGAGGATGGAGACACGAGAGTTGGAGAATGAAAAAATCCAAATGAAGTTAACAAATGTTTGTATGAGTTCTTTCATTTAGCAATTATCTTTACTCCTTTAAACCTTGAATTTGACAAATGCTTGTATAAGTTTCTTCACATAGCAATTATTTTTGCTCCTTTAACTATTTTTGGCAGACTAATTAGCAGGAGTATATATTGCATGGTGTTAATTAGCTGTGATTACTATTGAATCATGATATAATGTGATTTGTGTCAAATCATGGTATACTATAGTTATTGGTATATTAAATGGTATTCATAGTATATTTTGTATGTGTTGTAGTTGAATCATGGTATTCCTAGTATTCTTGGTATACCTTGATTATTGTTGAATCATGATATACTTTATGTTGAGTTTTTAAAATAGTATTCTCAATATTCTTGGTATACCATGATTCGACAATCTGCGGAGGCTGGAACGCAGGTACAAAGGAGGCTTTTGCGGTCCAACGTTTGCACCTGCGATGAATCCCGCTTCTGCGGCTTCCCTCTCGCCTCTGCGGTGCCGCTGGTGCGGCTGTAAATCCACAGATGCGGTCCCTGGCCCTATTAGATGAGTTCGCAGATGCGAACTCTTTCTCACATATGCGGTTCTGCAAGTGCGGTTTCTTGTCCGCAGATGCGGAAGTCCTGGCAGAACCCTTTAAATCGATGGTTTGGCCATTTTCTTCATATTTTGAGCTTTGGATTTCGGTTTTGGGAGCTTCTTTTTGAGTTTTTCAAGAAAATCGATTGGGTAAGTGTTCTTCACCTGGTATTCAATATATTCCATGATTTTATCTTCATTTCTATCATTTAATTTGTGTTTTGAGTTGAGGAAAATATTGGTTTTCTTAAGAAAGTTTTCAAAATAAAAAATATGATTTGAGGGACGAAATGGTATCGGAATTTGATAATTTTAGTATGGTTGAACTCGTAGCGGAATGGGTATTCTGGTTTTATAAAATCTATCGGGTTTCGAGGTGCGGGCCCGGGGGTCGACCTTTGGGATCGATTTCTTTATTTTTATAAAGATTGCGACTGTATAACCCGGAGTAGTTTCTTATAAGTTTTATTTGTGCTTTGAAGTTATTATGGTTAGATTTGAGCCGTCCGAAGGTCTTTTCACCCAAGAAGTTCATTTTAGAGTACCGATTTTTCTTCTTTGAGGTAAGTATCTTGCCTAACCTTGTGGGGGGAGGGGGGGAACTACCCCCTAAGAATTGAGTCTTCTATGTTGATTGTAGTCCGTTTATGTGAGCTGACGAGTACGTTCTTGGACTTATGTTACGGAAATTGGCCTTTTAGGGTTTTTAGGTTCTTGTATTCATTAAATATGTAGTTGTACTTATATAATTACGTTCCTCAATTACTAGTTTCACCTTTATCTAGTCAATTAGAATTAATTGCTTCATGGTCCACTCATATTGATATTTGATTCTACGTGCCTTGATTGAGAACTGTTATCTCTTCCATTGCCATGTTACCTTCCCCCTAACTGCTATCTCTATTTGAGGTCGTAGTTATCCCTTTTTATTTGTAAATGTTCTCCCTTAATTGAGGTTATGGTGATCTTCTCGCTGCTTACCTTTAGTTGAATTGGCTGTATCTCTCCCGTAATTGTCCAAACTTAAAAAGAAGCTTAGAGGTTCTATGACTTAGTGGACTTTCCCTTATTTAGAATTATTGGACTCGTGTTAGTTTCTTATTGGAATGGGTGTTTGGGTTTTGTAAAATTTGTCGGGTTCCGAGGTGCGGGCCTGGGGGTCGACTTTTGGAATCGATTTTTAGATTTTTATAAAGATTGCGACTGTATAACCCGGAGTAGTTTCTTATAAGTTTGATTTGTGCTCTGAAGTTATTATGGTTATATTTGAGCCAACTGGAGATCTTTTCACCCGAAAATTTCATTTTAGAGTACTAGTTTGTCTTCTTTGAGGTAAGATCTTGCCTAACCTTGTGTGGGGGAACTACCCCTTAAAAATTGAGCCTTTTATGTTGATTGTAGTCCGTGTATGTGAGGTGACGAGTACGTTCTTGGACTTATGTTATGGAAATTGGCCTTTTAGGGTTCCTAGGTTCTTGTATTCATTAAACATGTAGTTGTACTTGTATGATTACGTTCCTCAATTACTAGTTTCACCTTTACCTGCTTAATTAGAATTAATTGTTTTATGGTCCACTCTTATTGATATTTGATTCTATGTGCCTTAATTAAGAACTGTTATCTCTTCCATTGCCATGTTACCTTCCCCTAACTGCTCATCTCTATATGAAGTCGTAGTTATCCTTTTTTTTGTAAATGTTCTCTCTTGATTGAGGTTATGGTGATCTTCTCGCTGCCTACTTTTAGTTGAATTGGTTGTATCTCTCTCGTAATTGTCCAAACTTAAAAAGAAGCTTAGAGGTTCTATGCCTTAGTATACTTTCCCTTATTTGGAATTATTGGACTCGTGTTAGTTTCTTGTTGTTGAACCTGGGGCCGTTGTTACATGTTATTTTCTTCCTTGTTGAGCTGTTCTTATTATGACTAGTGTTCCTTATTGTGGTTATTACTTGTGAACTAGTTTTACCTTTTCTTGTGATCGAAGGTTCTTGAGTTGATTTATTTATCACACTTTGTATTATTTTCATTGTTTCTGTTGAACTTGTTAAGGTGATGCACGAGGTCTTTGTCGTGCGTTTGTTCATAGAGGGATTGCACGAGGTTTCTGCCGTGCGGTGGTTACTATTGATATTGCACATGCGGCGTGACAAGAATGGATATATATATGTGTGGGTTGCGCATGTGGAAAAACAAGGTGGGACATGATTATGCACGTGTGGCGAGACAAGGTGGGCATTTACTTTACTATTACACACGTGATGAGACAAGGTGGGTTTTGTCAGGGATTGATTCGTGATGACTTGTATTAGCCTGGGGGAATTCTTGTTGTTGATATTGTGTGGTGGTACACTTACCTGTGTGAGCTTATTCTTGTGAAAGTTGTGATAAAATATTCTTGTGAAAGTTGTGATAAAATATTTTACGTGTTGTTCGTTCCTTTTCTTATGCTTACTAGCTGGGTTGAACTATATTAGGACACTTGCACAAGCATACACGTAGCTAAGCAATCTTATCGGATTAAAGGGCTTCTTTGTTATTGTGGAGTATAGATACCCTTGTTGTACTTGAATTCTATATGAGAATGATTCTATTTGACATGTGAGTCATCCGTGCAGTTATTAGCTGATATGTGGACATCGTATGCCAAAAGTTAGGGTTTAGGTATTGGGACCCGTGAGTTGTGATTACCCCGAGGTTCGGTACCTCGTGGAGTTTATTGACTAAAACCTAATGTGAAAACGGTCATTGTTGTTGAGTTATTACTTGTCTTTCCTGTATTCGTGATCTCGAATTTTGAATTTGTTTCTGTTCATCCTCCTGTGTCATTATTTGAGTATTCCACTGGTGCTTATTGTCTTCCCTTTTTATTGTAATTACTATATTGTTAGCCACATCACATAGTCTGTGTGTAGATATCATACTCTATTGTTTCAATACTTATATTTGTTCAGGTTATATAGTCTAGTAGGTGTATTGACTGTTACTCGTCACTACTTTACTGAGGTTAGTCTTGATACTTGCTAGGTACTATTGTGTTGTACTCATACTACAGTTCTGCACATTTTTATGCAGATCCAGGTATTGCGTAGCCGGTTGATCATTAACTAGCAACGCGGATTGCTATTGTGGAGACTCAAGGTAAACCTGATGCAGCGGTCGTAGGCTTCAGAGTCACCGTCCTATTTTGTTCATACGTTGTCTTTACTTATTTCTGAACATATGTATTTAGAAGTTGTAGTAAACTTTATAGAGCTTATGACTTGTACTGTCGGTTTTGATAAATTGTAAATTGTATAGAAAGTTTCATTTCAGAAATTATTTGATGCTAATTTATTATTGTTGTTATTCCGTAAATATTAGACTTATCAAATCCTTAAAACTAGGTGCCATCACGATACCCAACAGGGGGAATTGGATCGTGACAATTATGAAATTTTTGTCATGTTCAAGTTCATTCATACGTTGGAGTATCAAATTTCTCCTTTTAGGTTTAGAAGGGTCCTTTTAGTTAATAATTTTGACATATTAATTCACTATGGAAGTTTCATTCAATTTCACCATCTTGTACACCTTTAGGTTTAGTTAAAAATAAATACTTTGAACTTCTTTTTGACTTAGAAGTCTTTATTTTTTAATAATATTTTCTTAGTCTATTTGAACTATACACGATTAAACCTTATATAAATTCTTTACTGTTTAAATTATATAAATGACTACTTCTATTAAAGAAGCTATGATTTCATATTTTATTATCAATTTTTTGCGTTGCTCGAGCAGAAGCTACAAAATTAAGAATTTTCAAGTTTTATTTTATTGAGAAAAAGATTTTGTATTAGTAGTTGAATTTATTCACAAACTAATTTGAATTTTGCATTCACGTCTATTATTTATGTTATTTTTTAAAATTTATTCTTATTAATATTAGGGTCACACGCTATTTAAAAATATGAAAGCCCTTAGCGAAATGTTGTTCGCTTTTTTTATCTTTTAAATAGGTATAACACTAGGCAAATTAGTCATTTAATGCTTTCCTAATATTTAGGATTTCGAAATCTACTGAATTTTATGTATTAAATTTTTTCCTCATTTTAACTACTTTGGAAGAATTCCTATTAATTAAGAATTTAAAATTTTTACCTCATAATTTTTTTTCTTATTTATACTGTGTAATATAAATATAATATTATTTGAAAATTTAATTGGGAGAGTATTTTCGCCTATATTCCTCGATGAAGTGTCTAAATTTTTTTTATAACTCTTATGTATTATTTCTAATTTTAAAGCTTAGTTTGGTAGGTCTTAGTGTTCCCTAATAAGAATTCCATATCAAGAAAATAAAAGCCTATGAAAAAATAGGCAGAGTTGTTTCTGACAAGAAAAATCCCACAAAAATTTATTACGCATAAGTTTGGTTCTACATCGGCCTTTTGTCATTATATTTTAAATTTTTAACCACATAAGAACAATTTTATCCCTCTATCTTTCTTTCATATAACCTATTCACTGTTCATAAACTCAATTTGCAAGTGTTTTCTCAAAAGTTTGATTGATAATTTATACTTTTGACTATTCTTGAAGTTTTATTCCGTAAGTATTTCGACAATATTTTTAGATATTATCTTAATTAGGTTTACAAATTGTAGTTATTTTCATAAAATTAATTTGTAAGTGTTTCTTTAAATTGAAAACTTAATTGATAATTTATATTATTTCTTGCTTGGAATTTTTAAGACACTTTACCTCTTTCATCTTTATTTCATAACTCAATAATTTATTATAAAATATTTATGTGCGTACGCTTAGACGAATAACAATAAAAAAGGGAAATAGATATATTGGACAAAGAGATTTTACTTTAAATAATAAAATTAAAAAAAAAATTAAGAAATACAACAATGAATAAAAAAAGACAAAAAAAATAAAGTGAAAGAGTATAGGAGTGTTACTAGAAAAAACAAAAAAGAAGAAAAAATAACTAGAAAAAATACAGAGAAGACTTAAAAAGAAACTAACAAGAGTGCAGAAGTTTATTACAAAATAAAAGTAAAAAATATAATATAGAAAAAATATAATAAAAGTGACGAATATTTTGGACGAAGATATTTTACTTGAAAGAAGAAAATTAAAAAAAGAAAGAGATTCAACAAGAAATCATAATAAATTAAGACAAGAAAAAAATAAAGTTAACAAAGTGAGTGATTGCTAGTAGGAAAACTAAAAAATTTAAAAAATAACTACAAAAAAATGAAGATATTGTTTTAGAAAAAAAATAAAGAAAAAAATAATATCAATATTGGAAAAAGATTAAAAAAAAAAAGAAAAAAGAAAGTGAATAAACAAAAAAAAAAAGATTAAGAAAAGAAAGAAAAAAGACAAAAATAGAAAGCGAATAAACAAAAAAGATAAGGACACATACGATCTAATAATGGAATATGCAATCCCCTCTAAACAATCCTTCAAATATGCACTTGAGGATAGGAGGTTAGCCACGATAAGCACTTATAACGACGACTACCTCGTAACAGACACACCCTTTGAACCACCACGGTCAACGACCCCGTTGCTCTAACTCAAGAAGATAAAGCAAGATTGTACCACCCCTGGAGTTTCTCTGTCAACGTCAAACTATTTGCAAGACGGATTCCACACCTAACACTCAAAGCCAAACTGAACGAGTTGTGGAAACCAGAGGAAAACCTAATCCTAATTGACCTAGGGTGAGATTTTTTTACCGTCAAATTCAATCTAGAAGAAAGCATGGCCAAGGCTCTTCTTGGTGGCTCCTGATTCATATATGGCCAATTCCTAACAGTGCGAAGACGGGAACCAAATTTTGTCCCAGGCACAACCCTCCTACCTCCACCGTTATCTGGATACGACTCCCCCAATTACAAACTGAATTTTATAATTGTGATATCCTAGGAAAATAGGGGCAAAGGCAGGTCGATTCCTCAAAGTGGACTCTTGCACCTCCTCGACCTTAAGAGGCATATATGCCAGACTATGCATACAAAACCACTGGAATCACCGGTCATTAAGTGAGTCATAATTGGCTCCCACACACAACCAATTATTTATGAAGGCGAAGGCATCATGTTCATAGGCTGTGCGAGAATTGGTCATACCACGAGTAGATGCAACTACCAAACAATACCACTCACAAATCAATCCAATGAATCCCCACTACATCAACCGATGAACACGGTTAAAGATGAGTGGAAAATAGTAAGATTCGCCAAAAATAAAAAAGGGCAGCAACGGAGCACCACCACACGCCAAGAATCTGGGAAAGAAGCTAAAAGTGTCCAGGTAAGTTCTTAAATACCCAAACCTTTCAATATCAGGAAAAACCCACGCCTCTTACAGAAAATGGAAAGAGGAATCAAGCAGGTAAGAAAGGATTAGGCACTTCCCAATCCCCCATACCAAAGATTACGCATAACCCTCTGACATGACCCCAAATAAAAAGGCATCTAACCCTTGTACAACCTACAAGAGTATATATTCACCCCACTAAAGAATTCCCTATTACCCAAACCCAAACACCGACCGTGGAGCCCACCAAATACAACTGGCCCAAAGAAGGGGCCCCAGAAGCCACACACACTGCCACGCACTCACACACGAACATCTCACCTCCACCCCCACCTCTCTCCAAGCTCTCTTCTCTCCCCTTATCTCTACCAAATCCGACTATGATATTATGCCCAAATCCTTACCAAATCGGCTACCTACAATAGGTAATCATCAGACTAAAGCAAATGAAGTGACAGTTACCATCTCTTCAAATAAATTCACACACCAGAAGAAATCTTCCTTTGCCAATCATTTGATGGAAGTGACCCATTTATTACAACTTTGGGTAATAACATATGCACCTTAACCATGCCCACTTACGTTAACAACAATGTCACTGCCAAACCAAGCAAAATGGAGGAGGAGCCAATACCTCCTTTGACACTGGTAGCAGCACCTTTACCACCAGACCACACTCCAGGATCGTGGCTGGAGATGACTATGCAGGGACAAAGCCAACTCTTCAACCTGAAGATTGGATCAGTCACAATACAGTTCATGTGCAAAACCCATTCTTCCTAGTCCAATCCATAATGGCGGGCCTGAACCACGACCTAGCAAGAGTTGGCCACCAAATCTGGCTAACAACTCTTCTCCAAGCCTAGTACTCGGCGGGGAAAAGGAGGCTGTCAATGGAAGAGTTCAACATTCTGATGAGCCAAATGTGTCAGACCAAGCCGTTCTTCCTAAAATTTAGTGTATAGCCTCCAACATTGATCCCAGAAATAGGATCCCAATAACATTGATGGAACCCCCAAACTCAGTGCTAAATCAGACACTGGACTTCGTCAAGGAGTCGAAGAAACACTAGCAAACTAGGGGTCCCAAAAACAACAGTCATCTTATTGGAAAAGAGCCAGAGGATAGATTTCAAATAGCGTCTCAACGAAATGCTTATTGCACTCTATCCAAGAAGTCATTCAAACTGCAGCCAAAAAATCTAGGTGCCCTTATCGCCAAACTTAAGGTACTCCACAGCTCTGCTACAACCAAACATAGGGAGAAAGACTCAGAAGGAACTGATCAAGGGGAAAGGAAAGGGTGTCAAAAGGAATACACCACACCATAACAAGCTCCTAATGAATTTTATCACATGGAACGCTACTGTCACGACCCAAACCGATGGGATGCGATAGGCACCCAATACCTTACTCAACCGAGTACCAACATAACGTATATTTCATATCGTACTATCATAGGTAAATGAGCCGGAGAGGCTTTCATGAGATAAGTAGAACAAACATGAGATAATACTCGACATAGAATGACCCAACCTGATATAGAAACTTATACACGTGACATACGGGCCTATAAGGACAACATGATCATTTGTAAACTCAATATAGGCCGACAAGGCCATACAAGTATCCGTATATATGACATCTGTCTACACGCCTCTAAAAGTACATAAGTATCATAAAGCTTGGGACTGGGACCTGCCATACCAATCAATACATGTCCTAATTATACTGACCAATAAGCAACTCCGGAGAAAATGTAGCGCACCAACACCTTCCATTAAGCTCGTAGCCTACTTTGAGGATTCTCAACCTGTCTGTCGGGACCTGCGGGCATGAAACACAGCATCCCCAGGCAAAAGGGACATTAGTACAAATAATGTACAGAGTATGTAAGGAATGTAAATCAGTAAATAATAGACATGAGAGAAACATAGAGTTAAAAACTCAATATGTAAGTCTGAATAGCTACGTGAATCATTTAATATTTAAAATATCATGCATATGCATATAAATGGCATACCATGCATAGGTATATGTGTACATAACATCATCAAGCCTCTGAGGGCATCCCATCATATCATCTCGACCACTGTGGGCAAAATCATCAACGTATACCAGCTGATCAGGTAGTGGTGCGTATATAACGACATATCCTTTTCCCATATCCCATACATATATATACACATATATTCGTGTATATAATTCCATCTGGTCATGAGCCAATGTACATATATAAATGAATGCAATGCATGAGAAGAACGTCAATAAAATCTCTCGGAACGTCATAAGACCATTATGCCTCTGATTAATATCATGAAATAAACCTTATCAACTTACGTATTCTTTGAGATCCATGAACAGACGATAGAATAATATAGCATATCAGGAA
Source organism: Nicotiana paniculata (assembly GCA_005239505.1). Taxonomy (NCBI): domain Eukaryota; kingdom Viridiplantae; phylum Streptophyta; class Magnoliopsida; order Solanales; family Solanaceae; genus Nicotiana; species Nicotiana paniculata. Next base: position 77,117 of record ML322637.1, read on the forward strand.
TCAAGAACATAGGAACCTCTAGTATTTCTATGAATAAAGTCATTTATAGAAGTAGTGCATTTGCTCATTTGGTTTGTATCATATAGATCATGCTAAAAAGAAAGAAGGAATAACCTTAACATACCTAAGATACCTAAGTCGATTCTCTTGACAATACCTCTAACACACGTCAATTGCGACAACACATAATGGAAGATTAAAGTAGGGGAAAATCCGTATGATATTCTTGATAAAGATTGTACGGTACTCCATTAGAATCGCGACTTCACGCTGCTATAGTTTCATACGTATTGTTGAGCTCCATTTTTTTTACTTAGCAAATCTTAGCATCATACTTTAATAAGATTAGACGATCTCTTTAAAGTTGTGAGCTCCATCCGTACTTGGTCTCTAGATACAAGCATCATTCTTTGATTTTTGAGAAGTCTTATTATAGGGGTGGGCCCCACTTTGCAAGATGACTAAGCCACTAAATTCACCATTTTTTTCCACCTTGAAAGGTGACTTAAGAGTCAAAAATTGTGCTGCCACGTTAAGACTTTATCCAAAAGCCTTTATTAATCACCCACCAATTCTAAATTAACTAGTTAATCTCCCATTAACCAATAATTAACCAATTACCCACATAATTAAGAATTATTTCAAATTACTTAAAATAATACTCACTTTTAACATACCTTATACACCTCACTATCATGTTCATGTGGTACCTTGTGCGCACAAGTCCATAAATACCGGGTACTATAGCTTAGACCGTATTTTATCCCAAAATATCAAACTTCGACGAAACTCATTTTCTTTGATTTTCTCATCTTTACGAATTTACTCATCACTTGTTTGAAATAGCATAATACTTATAACTTCAAAATAATCTCATTCCTGAGCTTACATCGATTAACTTACGATAAAACTTTAACGTACGAAAATGCGGGATGTAACATCTCATTTCCGAGCTTTCATCAATTTACTTATGGCGTTCTTTCACATACAAAAACATGGGATGTAATATCAGTCCCCCCTTTTGGAAAATTCATCCCCGAATGTTGACTGATGCACTTATCTTTATCATAACCTATAGTTCTTGCGAATACTTTAGTACTCTTCTTGCCATCTAGGAAATTGTTCTGTGAATAAATACAACGGCCAGGGAATTCCCCCCTTTAGACCTCTTTCCCAAACCATGATTGTGGTCGAAATTATTTCAATCTCATAGCTATTGCTACCTTCTATCATGCAGCTTGTACGACTCTGACCTTGTATGTGCGCCTATGCGACTCTTCTCTTCTCTTTCCTCCAGCTTTTAGCCAATATCTAGGCCTCACTTTGTGAACATATACAAAATTATGTTAAGATGTCCCTTTGGGCGTCATTAGCTTTACTACATCTAAGTACGACATACTATACTATAACTCTTACTTCCATTTATCGTTACTGAGGTCTGCTACCAAACTCCAGGTTGCTCTCGTTGCTTATCCCATATGTATAAATCTAAGTCTTTTGATTCTTCCTCATTACTGTTCATATTAAGAATGACAGTCCGATCTCATCTCATACTGTTGAACTTTCATCTATATTGTTGATTCAGCTTAATATTGATCTATAATTTACCACTAGTAATTTGACCTCTTATGTAACACTGTCGTTAAGTCTCACGTCTCATCGGGGAACATTTGAAGTGATTATACTGATCCACCTAGGGGCGATACTATACTTTCATAACCATATTTCATAGCATCCCAATTTGATTTTCCTCAGGTAGGTATTTTAATCCAGTACAATTCATGAAATCATTACTCAATCGAAGGCCCAAACGTCATCCTTTATCTATCACAATTACACCCTCATTCTACTACCAGGGCAACTTTCCATCTCTTCCAAATGCTATTAGTCTTAGACTTCTTTAAGTTCATTCAGGCTATACAGAGCTTTCTATAACTTAGAGAGACCATTAGCTCCCTTGTTTTCATGGGCTTAATCCTGAGGACTTATCCATTCTCGTCACCTTCTCACTCGCCCTTTCTTATCCTTACTCCTGCCTTCCTAAAACCTTGTCACTTTGCCATACTTTAGCTTGCGACCTACACATATCCATTTATACTATTCTCAACCTTTCTTCAACTTGCTTGTATCATATATTTCCTTGTGTTATTTTGGAACATCAAGCGAGACATCACACCGTCTCTAACTCTTCTTCACTCTCTTAACTAGACCTCTCAATACTAGAAACCATATGCTGGAATATATGCTACTGACGACGCTGCTATCACTCCTGGATACTGAATCCCAATTCTTCTAGCCTTCTATCCAAAGTATGGACTATTCACGACCTTCTACATTGTAGTATCTTGTACATGGTTCACCTTTACCTTACTTACCTTAAAATCTCGCATCACATCTTCTATACCCTTCATGACCTCCCTTCCACATAAGTATAATTCACATCCACGACTTGAAGCTCTATTATAATACTTCCACCTCTGGTGCATACACAATCTGGTGAAAGCTTCATACTGACGTCTTATGAGGATGGTACTCTTCTAACTAGATTTATCGTAGAGCTATTATATAATATGGTTGTTTTACTATGTCTCATGCACCTCTGATATTAAGAGTGATTCCGCTATGTTCTCAATGATGATTTCTATAATTTTCTAGGTCCAATAATCTGACTTCTGATTTACTTATTTGATGTAACTCTTTAGTTCCCTCTTCCTTCTGATCAGCCTTTATGTAGGCTTAAGCTATCTTCCGATTTGTGGCTCCTGGTATTAAATATTAATTTAGCCTTTCGTAGGTGCTATGGAATATCCATGATACAATCTTCTAACAATTCAATCCTTTGTCTATGAACTGGACTCAATTCCTTCTTTTAACTTATATCGGAGTCTTCTATGGTTGTATGATTGTCAACATATATGCTGCATGGGTAATACTCTGAAATCTTAAGTGCGTTCATAACGTAACTAGCTCTGGATCATTGATCGAATAATTTCTTTCGTTCCTTCTCAGTTTTCTTTTAACGTAAGCTATCATTTCCTGGTCTTTCTGCCCCTGTTTTGCGTGCATATTTAGCTTATCTTAGTTCCCACGCATGCCAGAATCTTCGTGAAACTCATATGATCTCTAATATTACATTTGAATTTACTTTCCGTTCATTAGCCACGGTAGGTGCCACTTTTTTATGGAGTGCATACAATGTTGCAGTGAGACAGATTTTACATGACCATTTCTCCTTCAAGTTACTATGTTTAGGTTGAGGCCTTATTCCTTATTTCCTCAGCTAGTCTTTCATTGTAGTACTTAGGGAGGACCCTCTGACTCTTGTAAAGCTGCGAGCTTATCACATCGTATACTCGATGGAATTTTTGATGTCCTTCCTCGCCTATAATTATCCGTAGTTATTTACCTCCACGCCTTTGTGCTTGTAGGGTTGATTCTGAACTGATGTTTTGACTGCCTTCCTAGTGGCACTCTCTTTTATTTCCATAAAACTCATACGGTACTTTTAAATACCCCAAATCCTATCCAAATATTTCTCAAGGGTCATGATTTCATATCTGTGAGACTGAATTCCCCATGTTGGGGTTCACTATGTTTATCTTGCACGATTTGTTGATTTGTCTATGTCCTCTTGTCTTGCCATAACAAGGCTCTTCTTGAACCAACTACTAACTACTCTTTGGTCCATTCTCATAACTATATTCCACATAATCTCTCTTGGGTTATTTTCTTTGTCTTAACTTACCTCTTGCACTAGCTCCTTATGTCTCAAGTATTCATTCACATTTATTTGTCAACAACATCCTGGGGGAAACCCTTACTGCCTTTCCCCGACGTTTTACTTGCATAATGTTCTAGAATCATAGCATATCTGTAGGATTTGAATAAGTGAAATCTTATCCCTTTCTCATTCTTCCTTTATCATTCCATAGTTACTAGAACCACTTAATTCTGACTTACTGCCACAACACTCCACATTCCCCCCTTTAAGGGAGTACTAAGATTTAGTGCTACGACTATCTACATATAGATGTTTTACCTCTTCATCTTTGGCGTCTTTTCACATCGTCGATGACCCTTACTAGCGAGTATGACACTTAGTGTAACTGGCACATGCAGTCCCTTAAGATTAACTTTGCTCCCATTGCTTGCTTTAGGAAAGTGTTTTCCGGAATGACCATTATCTGAACTTCTCATGAATCTTCTTATGTTGTCCATTTTATTATCGTCGGAATGCAATCTCAAATTCTCATGATGCCGGCCATTATCAGATCACTCAATACCTAATTCATGTTTAGTTTATTTTGTTCATCAATCCATACTGATTTCTATTACTCTAGGTCTAGCTTTTCCTTCTAGTAATCATGTTAGAGTCGCGAACTTATTTCTCGAAATGAGGATGTGACTTTATGACCTATAATCTTTTGTTTCCTCAAGGCCTGTCACCTCTCGTGTTTTCCTTCCCTTGTCTATAGACTCTGTAGTACTGTCTTTTTATCTACCGTTGTCATCCATGTACCACATTTTACTCATAATGCTTCATTAACTCTCTTCTTATTTTCCTGCTAACATTTCTGTCTATCACTTTATTTTGAAAACTTCAACAAGACATTCTTTTGCTTTTAGCTCCCCTTTGCTCCATCTACTGGCTCTTCGGGTTGCCTGACATTCTCTCTCTACTAGGGACGAGAGACACACTAAGATAATATTATCCCTTCCAGGCTTTCGGTGGCTATCTTTTTAGTACTCATATCTAGCTGTACTATTTTAGAGTGCACCATCTGATTGTCTCACAAGGAGATCTATTAGCACATTTGCAATATCCTTCAGAAATGTCAACTAACGCAAACAGATCCCGATATCCTGTCCTTCTTTTAAACCATATATGTTAGCTCCTATAGGGCATATCTGAGATGGGTGTGTCCGATTGTATATACACTTGTTATTGTGTAAGGTAACTCAAAAGGCTTATATTTCTCTATCTGAATTTTAAATGTTGATAATCTTCATTGACTAGGCGCCTCGTATCATTATTCACTTTGCTTCTTTTATTTGTTGAAACTTGTATCTACCTTCTGAATCTCTCATTACTTTTCACCATATGGGTGGATAGGTATTCTTACCTTAAGGATCCTTATCAAGAAGCTACATTTTACTGAAAACTTCACATTTACTCATCATAAGCATGATGCAAAATCGAGTTCCTCTGACTCAACTCTTTCATATCTATATCTCTTATCAACCATCTTTCTGGATGTAGGTATCGTTGTTTTACAAATAATATAGAGTTTAGGAAATTGAGTTCTTACAACTGAGCTCTACTACACGATCTAGAATAAGAAGAAAGAGTGACAATCCTGAATACCATGTAGCCTCCTGCTTATAAGTATGGTGAACAACACACCCATAAACAAGACTCTACTAGACATGACTTGTAGACTCCCTAGGACAGAACTTCTTTGATACCACTTTTTTCACGACCCAAGCCGATGGGCCGCGACGGGCACCCGGTACCTTACTCAACCGAGTACCAACATAACGTATCTTTCATATCATACTATCATAGGTAAATGAGTCGGAGAGGCTGTCATGAGATAAGTAGAATAAACATGAGAGAATACTCGACATAAAATGACCCAACCTAATATAGAAACTTATACATGTGACATACGGGCCTATAAGGCCAACATGATCATTTGTAAACTCAAAACATAGTCCAACAAGGCCATACAAGTATCCGTATACATTTCATCTATCTACAAGCCTCTAAGAGTACATAAGTATCGTAAAGGTCGGGACTGGGCCTCGCCATTCCAATCAATACATGTCCTAATTATACTGACCAAATAAGCAACTCTGGAGCAAATGGAGCACACCAACACCTTCTGCTGAGCTGATAACCTACTTAGAGGACTCTCAACCTGTCTATCTGGACCTACGGACATGAAACACAGCGTCCCCAGGCAAAAGGGACATCAGTACAAATAATGTACCGAGTATGTAAGGAATGAAAAGTAGACATGAGAGAAACATAGGGTAAAAGACTCGACATGTAAGTCTAAATAGCTCTGTGAATCATTTAATATTAAAATTTCATGCATAGGTATATGTGTACATAACATCATCAAGCCTTTAAGGGCATCTCATTATATCATCTCGGCCACTATGGGAAATCATCAACATATACCAGCTGATTAGGTGGTGGTGCGTATATAACAACATAAACTTTTTCCATATCCCTTATACATACACACACACACACACACACACACATATATATATATATATATATACACGCGTATATAAAGTTATTTGGTCATGAGTCAATGTACATTTATAAATGAACGCAATGCATGAGAAGTACGTCAATAAAATCTCCCGGAACGTCATAATCCCATTATGCCTCTAATTAATATCATGAAATAAACCTTATCAATTTACATATTCTCTGAGACCCATGAATAGATGATAGAATAATAAGACATATGGGGAATCAAGAACATAAGAACCTCTAGTATTTCTATGAATATAGTCATTTATGGAAGTAATGCATTTGCTCGTTTCGTTTCATTTGTATGGATCATGCCAAAAATAAAGAAGGGATAGACTTAAAATACCTAAGCCGATTCTCTTGACAATCCCTCTAACACACGTCAATTGCGACAACACGTAAAGGCGGATCGAAGTAGGGGAAATCCGTATGATATTCTTGAGAAAGGTTGTACCGTACTCCCTTAGAATCGCGACTTCACGCTGCTATAGTTTCATACGAATTGTTGTGCTACATTTTTTTACTTAGAAAATCTTAGCATCATACTTAAATAAGATTAAAAGATCTCTTTAAAGTTGTGAGCTCAATCTGTACTTGGTATCTAGATACAAGCATCATTCTTTGATTTTTGAGAAGTCTTATTATAGTGTAGGCCCCGCTTTGCAAGATTACTAAGCCACTAAATTGACCAAATTTTTCCACCTTGAAAGGTGACTTAAGATTTACAAATTGTGGTGCCACATTAAGGCTTTATCCAAAAAGCCTTAACTAATCACCCATTAATTCTTAATTAACTAGTTAATCTCCCATTAACAAATAATTAACCAATTACTCATATAATTAAGAATTATCTCAAATTACTTAAAATACTACTCACTTTTAACATATCTTATACACCTCACTATCATGGTCATGAAATAACTTGTACGTCACAAGTCCATAAATACCGGGTACTATAGCTTAGACCGTATTTTATCCCAAAATATCAAACTTCGATGAAACTCATTTTCTTCGATTTGCTTACCCTCTCACCTTTACGAATTTACTCGTCACTTGTTTGAAATAGCATAACACTTATAACCTAAAAATAATCTCATTCCCGAGCTTACGTCGATTAACTTACGATGAAACTTTAACGTACGAAAATGCGGGATGTAACATCTCATTTTCGAGCTTTCATCAATTTACTTATGGCGTTCTTTCACGTACAATAACATGGGATGTAACAGCTAGGGGTGCTAATATCTCCGAATTCAGGAGGCACTACTCCTCCATGGTAAAACTCCACAACCCAGTGGTATTTGTCCTCCTTGAGACTCGTATGGCTGACCACAATCACCTTACCATTGAGCTACAGTTTAATGCCCAACTCTAATCACTTGCCACAGGTCTAGTGGTATAGTGGTCATGTGGAATGGTGACCTCATCAAACTTGAGAATGTATCCACAACCCCGCAAGGTGTTGATGTCATGGTTAAGGTACAGTTCCCTTCCAACTTCTTTCTTTTTAGTGCCATATATGCTAGAAATACCTTTAGTGATAGGTTAAATCTCTGGGAACATTTGGTAGACATAACATCCATTTTTAAGGGTAGCTGGCCGTATTTATGGACTAGTGCCATACAATGTACTACATGACCATGATATTAAGATGTATAAGGTATGTTAAAAATAAGTAGTATTTAAAGTAATTTGGGATAATTATTAATTATGTGGATAATTGGATAATTATGAATTTTTAAGTGGGAGATTAACTTATAATTAAGAAATTATTGGATAAGGAATTAACTCCCTAACGTGGCAGCAAGCATGAAGACTTAAATCAAGCCTAATATGACTCTTCAGTTCATTTAATAAGGTGGAAATATTGGAGGAGTCTTTGTGTCTTAGTCATACAAAGTGTGGGGCCCACACCCACTTATATAAAAGGCCTTTCCAAATCACAAATTGAGATGCTTATACATGTAGGAACGGATAGAAATTCCCAAATAAGATTTCATACAAATCTTTTACAAAGTGAGATAGAATGACGTGATTTTGCTTCCGCAAATTATTTTATCCAAAATTATACTGCGTAATAGCAATGATATTTTGCGATTCTAAGGGGAGTCCGGTGAAATATATCTCAAGAATATCATACGGATTTTTCCCTACTTCGATCTGCCGCGACGTTTTGTCACAATTGGCGTGGGTTAGAGGGATTTTCAAGAGAATTGTCTCAGGTATGTTAAGGCTATCCCTTCTTTCTTTTGGCATGATCCATACGATACAAGTGAAACAAGAAAATGTACAACTTCCATAAATGACTTTATTCGTAGAAATTCTAGAGATGCCTATGTTTTTATTCTCCATATGTCCTATTATTTTATCATCTAATCATTGTATGCGGCTAAAATCAGAGGGCCCGATTTTACGGTCGTTTCAACACCCAGAAGGCTCAAAGGGACAAGTTTTGGTATCAAGGGGAACATCGGAGGTCCTCGACCTCGAGGCAATCCATATCGAAGGTCCTCGATCTCGAGGTAATCCATATCGAAGGCCCTCGACCTCGAGGCAATGCATATCGAAGGTATTCGACCCCGAGATAGTGCATATCGAAGGCCAACATAGAAAGGCGGGAAATTACCAAGGGGCACGTGCTCAAAGCAGGCAAAAGTATACAAAATAGTACAAGCTCGTACCGTGGCATTAAATGGTTGTACCAGCCATATCTCTTTGTATTAAGTACACATTTACCATGTGGGATTCCCCCTCATATATAAAGGGGACCCTTGTCACTTTGTAAGTGGGATGACATTCTCTACAAGAACAAGAACATCCTATGCTCTCTAACAAAAGCACTCTCTACAATTGCTTCCTTAAATTATTATTTCTCACTTATTGTGTTCTTGAATTATTCTCCATTTATTACTTGTTTTTTACCATAAATAGGCCATCCTTTAGTCCCCCAGCTTTGTTATATTGTCCTTGACAGTCTCTTCAAGATGCTAAGCTCGACCTCGAGGTCCGTTTCGACCAGCCTTGAGACCAGCCCATCCGCTGCTCGATTTGCTCAATCTCGTTGCCCTTTGCTCTTATCTCATTTTATCACTTCTCACTTAGCATCTACTGCTTTAACAAATGGTATTAAAAATAGATCACGTATTTTTAGAACCACATAATCAAATATAATTGTAATTACCATTTTCAAGGTAAACAGTTTGGCGCCCACCGTGGGGCTAAAAATAATAGTGATTGTTTTAGTGCTGGTTTTCTAAAAACACAAGTTATTTTTCACACTTTTTCTTGCCCAAGAATCTTCAATTTCAAGTCAGAAAATGTCTAACTCAGTAAAGCACGTGAAAGCAACAATTTTGAGGATCACGAACCGCAAGCACCCGTGCTCAAACGGGACAAAGTGCCCACCGCCAGGTAAGAACGAACTCAAAATTTTATACCTAAAGGAACTATTGTGTTTAGAGAGGAAGATGTCGAAGCATTGTCCCAACCACATAGATATGCACTGTTAATTTCTTTCCTCTTGAATAGCGTTCAAATTAAGTGTGTGCTCATGGATCCAGGTAGCTCGGCCAATATAATCAGATTCGGGGTAGTGGAGCAGCTCAAGCTGCTTGACCAGATCGTACCCAATTCTAATTACCTCAGAGGGTTTAACATGGAGAGCGAAACGACAAAGGGGGAAATCATCCTCCCAGTCGACGTGTCCGGTACAGTTCGAGGCACCAGGTTTTATGTCATCAAAGGGGACACGAGATACAACGCCCTGCTGGGAAGGCCATGAATACACAGCATCACGGTGGCACCATCGACTCTGCACCAGATGTTGAAATTCCCAACCACATATGGCATAGAAACATTGTATGGGGAGCAACACACGGCAAAGTAAATGTTCGCAATGCATGACGTGGCGCCAGAGCCCATATATTCCACCTCGGAGGGGTCGAAATATAAAGTGGTCCCCAAAGATGACGAGGAAGACTTCCTCACCCCTCGAACCTTCATCGGTCTCGAAGAATCAGACGCAACAAGATCAACGGTCGAAGAGCTGGAACAAGCCGTTTTGATGAAACACCTACCAAATCGAAAGGTATACCTGGGAACAGGACTAACCTCCGAACTCAGGAAAGAACTCATTTAATTTCTTATTGACAACATTGATTGCTTTGTTTGGTCCCACTTAGATATTACAAGGATCTCCCCAGAAATAACCACCCATCGACTGAGCGTCGACCCCGTGTTCAAACCAGTGAAGCAAAAAAAGAGGCCCCCGTCTGAGGTAAAACATGCGTTCATCAAAGACGAGGTAACAAAACTTCTCAAAATAGGGTCCATCAGGGAGTAAAGTATCCCGAGTGGTTGGCCAATATAGTAGTGGTCCTCAAGAAAGGGAACAAATTAAGAATGTGCGTAGATTATAAGGACTTATATAAAGCATGCCCTAAAGATTCATTCCCGCTTCCTAACATCGATCTATTGATTGATGCCACGGTCGGCCACGAGACTCTCACCTTTCTCGATGCCTACCCCGGGTATAATCAGATTCAAATGAACCCCGAGGACAGGGAAAAGACTTCGTTCATCACGAAATATGGCACATGCTGCTACAATGTAATGCCCTTCCGGCTAAAAAATGCAGGGGCCACGTACCAACGCCTAGTTAATAAGATGTTCGAACATCAAATAGGTAAATCTATGGAAGTTTACATTGATGACATGCTGGTTAAGTCCCTGCGCGCAGAAGACCATTTGACTCATTTTCAGGAAATTTTTGACATCCTTAGAAGCTATAACATGAAGCTCAACCCCGAGAAATGCGCCTTCGGCGTAGGTTCGGGAAAATTTTTAAGTTTCATGGTATCAAACAGGGGGATTGAAATCAACCCCGAAAAAATTAAGGCCATCGAAGAAATCATGGTGGTAAACAACATAAAGGCCGTATAGCGGTTGATCAGGCGGATAGCGGCGCTGGGCCGATTCATCTCGAGGTCAGCAGATCGGAGCCATCACTTTTTCTCTCTACTCAAAAAGAAAAACAACTTTGAGTGGACTCCGGAGTTCTAGCGTGCGTTGGAGGAATTAAAACGGCGTCTCTCAAGACCGCCTTTGCTCCACACCCCAAAGGAGGATGAAACGCTATACTTGTACTTAGCAGTATCTGAGGTAGCGGTAAGTGGCGTGTTGGTTAAAGATGAGCAAGGTATGCAATTCCCTGTCTACTATGTAAGTCGAACCTTGGGAGATGCTGAAACCAGGTATCCACACTTAGAAAAATTAGCTCTTGCATTAATAAGTGCATCTCGAAAATTGAAACCTTATATTCAAATCCACCATATATGTTTTTTAACAACATATCCTCTTCGGAATATATTGCATAAACCTTAATTGTCGGGCCGACTGGCCAAATGGGCCATCGAGCTCGGGGGTACGATATTGAATATCAGCCCCGAACGACTATCAAGTCCCAAATTTTGGCAGACTTCGTGGCCGACTTTACGCCCGCCCTCGTGCCCGAGGTAGAAAAAGAACTTCTGCTAAAAACAACCGCATCATCGGGGGTGTGGACCTTATTCACCGACGGTGCCTCAAATGTGAGAGGATCCGGGCTCGGCATAGTTCTGAAGCCACCTGCAGGTGGCGTGATTAGACAATCTATAAAAACTGCAAAGTTGACTAACAATGAAGCCGAGTATAAGGCTATGATTGCAGGTCTAGAACTAGCCAAAGGCCTGGGAGCAGAAGCCGTCGAAGCCAAATGTGATTCCCTTCTGGTAGTAAACCTGGCAAACGGGAGCTTCGAGGTTCGATAAGATAGGATGCAACGGTACCTAGACAAACTTCAAACCACTTTGCGTTGTTTCAAAGAAGGGACTCTGGTCCACATACCTTGGGAGCAGAACAACGAGGCCGATGCACTCGCAAACCTGGGGTCGTCCGTCGAAGAAGATGACGTACTCCCCGGGGCTGTTTTTCAGATATCCAAATCGGTGATCAAAGAAGGCCATGCCGAAATCAACTCCACCAGCCTGACATGGGATTGGAGAAACAAATACATCGATTATTTGGTAAGTGGGAAGCTACCCACATATCCAAAAGAATCAAGGGCCTTTCGGACCAGAGCAACCCGATTTTTACTCGACGAGGGTGGAGCTCTATACAGGAGAAACTTTGATGGGCCCCTGGCAGTATGCTTGGGACCAGGATACACTGATTACGTGCTCCGAGAAATCCACGAGGGCACCTGCGGAAATGACTCTGGTGCTGATTCTTTAATTCAAAAGGTGATCAGAGCAGGTTACTACTGGGACAACATGGAAAGGGACATCAAAGAATTCGTCCGAAAATGCGACAAGTGTCAGAGATTCGCGCTAATAATCCACCAACCCAGTGAACAACTACATTCAGTCTTATCACCATGGCCATTCATGAAATGGGAAATAGACATAGTCGGCCCCCTACCAACGGCACCAGGTAAAGCTAGATTTATTTTGTTTTTGACTCACTATTCTTAAAGTGGGTGGAAGAACAGGCCTATGAAAAGATAAGAGAAAAATAAGTCATCGACTTCATATGTGATCACATCATGTGCCGATTTAGGATCCCCTCCGAGATAACGTGTGATAATGGGAAGCAACTCATCGGAGGAAAAATAACAAATTTTCTCGAGGACCACAAAATCAAAAGAATACTATCGACGCCCTACCACCCGTGCGCAAATGGGCAAGTTGAATCCGAAGTACTATGGGCATATCGGACAACCTCTAAATCAAGCACAGGAGAGACGTCGTTCTCTTTGGTCTACGGGGCCGAGGCTTTGATACCGGTCGAGGTCGAATAGCCAAGCGCCAGATTCCGACATGCCACCAAAGACTCAAACAATGATGCCATGACTATGTCCCTCGATCTATTAGACAAGAAGCGAGAAGCTTCACTGGTCTGGATGGCCGCCCAAAAACAAAGAATCGAAAGATACTACAACCGAAGAGCAAACCGCCGATATTTCAGAACCGGGGACTTAGTCCTAAGGAAAGTCACCCAAAGCACTCGAAACCCTAACGAAGGAAAGCTAGTCCCGTGTTGGGAAGGACCGTACCGCGTCCTCGGAGTAATCGACAAATGATCCTACAAGCTCGGCACCATGGAAGGCGAGCAACTGCCAAACGATTGGAACATATCAATGCTCAAGCGCTATTATTGCTAAGGTAAAATCCTCTCCCTCTTTCCTTCAAGCTTTTACACTAACCAAATGCGCAGGTATACGATTAAAGGGAATCAAAACATCCCCCAGCTCGAAGTCCTTAGGTTTTAAAGCATGCGCTGCGCTCTTTTTCCCTCGCATCGGATTTTATCCCAAAATGGGTTTTACAGGCGAGGTTCTTAACGAGGCAACATCCATATGCTACCTAAGGAGAAATCACCAAGTATTCAAGGCTTCTCTTCGATAAACCTCGAATACTAAGGGGAATCACCCCAGGAGATCACTGAAATATGCCAAAGAGGGTCTCGACGGGAGAATGATGTATCGGATCAAACGGTTGAATGAACCGTGTCCGCATAGAATAATCGAACCCTCGATGGAAAAAGCATGTATAATTGTACCAAGTAATCAGAGAAGTATTTTCTATAAAAACATTTTGCACATCAAAGAAGTTTTCCATTTTGACAAGAGACAGCCCCAGGGCCAAAAATTAAGCAAGCACACAGGAATTGTCCTCGACAGTCACTCCACCAAGTCGCCAAAAACTCGAAACCGTACGACCTTAGGGCAGGAAACTTCTAACTCATAAGCCCTCCACGAGGAAATATCAATAGCATAATCCCTCCTTGAGGCAACATCAATTCCAACTCGAGGACTGTACTCGACAGTCGGTTCATCAAGCTATAAAATTCGAAGCCGTAAGACCTCAGGGCCGGGAACTTCGAACTCGTAATCCCTCCATGAGGATACATAAAAAATATAAGACCATACGCAAGGTTGTACCGACCTAAAAGAGTAAGAGCCCAAGTCGCCAGCTACATCAAAGGTCGTACTAACCTAAAAGCGTAAGAACCTGAGTCGCCAGCCAGTCGTATCGACCTTACGTGTAAGAGCCCAAGTCGCTAGCTACAGGTCATACCGACCCAAAGCATAAACCCCATATCAAATTCAAGTCTATATATCGAACTTTCAAGACCCAAAAGGCATACCCTCGATATAGACGCCATGGCTATCTCACTCGGGGACTAAAAGGCTACGCCCAAACACATCGACCACTGCCATAAGGCTCCAGCCAAACTAACGCAACTCAGAGACGTCCGACCGTTGCCATAAAATCACAGGCCTCCAATTACTTCAAAAAGATTCGGTTAAAGGTTGTGCCAACCTAAAGCGTAAGAGCCCAAGTCGCTCGCTGCATTAAAGGTTGTGCCAACCTAAAGCGTAAGAGCCCAAGTCACCCGCTACATTAAAGGTTGTACCAACCTAAAGTGTAAGAGCCCAAGTCACCAGTTAGTCATACCGACCTTAAAAGTAAGAGCCCAAGTCGCCAGCTACGGGCCATACCGATACAACTCGCCTCAGCGCCAATTTGAAAACCTGAGGGCCGTTGAGCTCGAATCGAAACCCGACTCGAAGACTAAGCCTGATACGGTTAACTAAAGCGCCTCGAGGCCAAGAAAGCATAATATCCCAAGTCTCCATCTAGTCGTATTGACCTTACGCGTAAGAGCCAAGTTGCCATCTACGGGTCATACCGATGCAAAGCGCCTCAACGCCGATTTAAACCTGAGGGCCGTTGAGCTCGAGTCGAAACCTAACTCAAAGACTAATCCCAATACGGTTAACTAAAGCGCCTCAGGGCCAAAAAATCATAAGAGCCCAAGTCGCCAGCTTGTCGTATTGACCATACATGTAAGAGCCCAAATCGCCAGCTACGGGTCATACCGATGCAAAACGCCTCAGTGTCGATTTGAAAACCTGAGGGCCGTTGAGCTCGACTCGAAACCTGACTCGGAGACTAAGCCTGATACGGTTAACTAAAACGCCTCAGGGCCAAAAAGGCATAAGAGCTCAAGTCGCCAGCTAGTCATATCGACCTTACACGTAAGAGCCCAAGTCACCAGTTACGGGTCATACCGACACAAAGCGCATCAGTGCCGATTTGAAAACCTGAGGGCCGTTAAGCTCGAGTAAAAACCCGAGTCATAGACTAAGCCCAATACGGTTAACTAAAGTGCCTCATGGCCAAAAAAGCGTAAGAGCCCAAGTCACCAACTAGTCGTATCGACCTTATGCGTAAGAGCCCAAGTCGCCAGCTACTGGTCATACCGACACAAAGTTGCCTCAGTGCCGATTTGAAAACCTGAGGATCGTTGAGCTCGAGTCGAAACCCGACTCAGAGACTAAGCCCGCGGTTAAGTAAACCGCCTCATGGCCAAAAAAGTGTAAGAGCCCGAGTCGCCAGCTACAATGAAGGTTGTACCTACCTAAAGCATAAGAGCCTGAGTCTCCAGCTTAGAGATCCTCATGGCCAATTTATAACCCCAAGGGTTTCATCTCAAAGTCCAATTCACCGGACCAACTACCAACAGAAAAATCAAATCAAAGAATATTTCATATATATATATATATATGTGTGTGTGTGTGTGTGTGTATTACAAATACAAATTTACAACGCTCCCACAGGAGTCTTATGCAAACAACAAAGCAAAAAATCTATTCTACTCTTGGGACTAGCTCCCTCAAAGGCCCCTCGGACCAGCTCCCATGGCGGCCTTCAAGTATCATCATCAGCTCAAGAGGAAAGGAAAAACTTGGCGTCGATCTCGTCCGCCTCGGCCTGCTTTATCTCTTCTGAGAGGTCAAATCCCCTAGCATGTACCTCCTTGTGGGTCTCCCTCTGAGATTTGCACTGGGCATATTCATCTCCCCTCTTCTCTCTGGTGAAAGCTCATCTCAGCTCAACCCGAGCATCGGCAGCACCTTTCAAGTAAACGACACTTTCTTGTCGACCTTCATATTCAGAAGATCAGCCTCGAGCTTGACAGTCCTGCTCGACTGGATTAAGCTATATTCTCGGGCATTATGAAGTCATATCTCGAGGTTTTTTAAACCAGACTTGCCCGAAGCATTCCTTTTACTCGAGGACCGATCCCCCTACGGACAACTATCGACTACCGCTGATCGCCCATCAAGAACAGAAACCTAAGGGTTTATTTTAAAAGTCCAAAACTTCGGACCAATTATCAACATGCATCACAATCTATTCCATAAAGCGAAGAAAAGACAGGAAATGTCAAAGAACAGAGGCCTTTATATATAGTGAAGATTCACAAGGGTTTATTTTACAAGGCTCATTCTTGGAGCCCTTACACAAAGAAGAGAACAAGTAAAAACCTAATCTACCTTCTTTGATACCTAGTCTGTAGTTATTATCGAGACTTCGTCTTCTTCCCCCCCCCCCTCCCGGGGACCTTGTGTTCATCAACCCCCTCGGGACTAACATCCTCACCAGCTCTTTTCTCTTCGTCTTCGACATTGGCTTCTTCCAGTATCACAACTAGTCATGCTGCCCCCTAAATTAGGAAAGAACTCAAGAAATCGAAGCGAGAAGATATTAAGATTCCCGCAGGAATTTTCACCTAAAAAATATTACATATATGTGAAGTTACTTGGACTAGGATTCAGGAAAACAAGAATTGGTGAAGCAGTTCCTCAACATCATGATTTATCTGCGACACGAGGACGTATCTTTAAGTTATCTTCTCCCGCCAAGGAATATCCCGACCGGCTCTATCAATAGCTATATCTCCTTCATATGGAGGGATTTTTATCGGTGTCACTTTTTCCCAACGACAATCAACATTCGCCTCTTCAATATCAGTCGTCGGACAAACATATCGAGGGGCAAATGTCATTTTACTTTTAGAAGAGCGTGAAGAATAAGGGGTTTTCTCTTTTTGAAGGACCGTTTTAGAAATGTTGGCCGTAATTGCATTAGCAGTTCAGAATAAGAAGAAGAAAACTAGCGATGAGATGAAAGTGAAAGTTGCTAAGAAGAGGTTTAAAGATGTTGCAAAGGGTGAAAATTTGAAAAAGAAGGGTTGGAGTATTTATAAAGGTTTTTCCAAGTGTGTTGGAGAAGTTGAAAGGGCGGCAAATAGCGGTCAGAGGCTTTTTGAGAATCGTGTTCTGTGCAACCTTTCTGTCACATCAGCTGATGACCTCATGTGACTGATGTCATGATGAAGATATCGAAGAGCCAAGAGTTCAAGACCGTTCCTTATCATTTCATTCTAAGTAACGCATCTGTATGAGGCTAAATAGGAGATCCCAATTTTACGGTCGTTTCGACACCCAGAAGGCTCAAAAAGCCAAGTTTTGGTATCAAGGGGCACATCGGAGGTCCTCGACCTCGAGGCAACCCATATCGAAGGTCCTCAATCTCAAGGTAATCCATATCGAGTTCCCTCGACCTCAAGGCAATGCATATAAAAGGTCTTCGACCCTGAGATAGTGCATATCGAAGGCCAACATAGAAAGGCGGGAATTTACTAAGGGGCACATGCTCAAAGCTGACAAAAGTACACAAAATAGTATAAGCCCGTACCGTGGAATTAAAGGGATGTACCAGCCATATCTCTTTGTATTAAGTAAACATGTACCATGTGGGATTCCCCCTTATATATAAAGGGTACCCTCGTCACTTTGTAAGGGGGATGACATTCTATACAAGAACAAGAACATCCTCTGCTCTCTAACAAAAACACTCTCTACAATTGCTTCGTTAAATTATTATTTCTCACTTATTGTGTTCTTGAATTATTCTCCATTTATTACTTGTTTTTTACCATAAATTGGCCATCCTTTAGGCCCCCAGCTCTGTTATATAGTCCTCGACAAGATCCTAAGCTCGACCTTGAGGTCCGTTTTGACCAGCCTCAAGACCAGCCCATCCGCTGCTCGGTTTGCTCAATCTCGTCGCCTTTTTCTCTTATCTCATTTTATCACTTCTCACTTATCATCTACTGTTTTAACAACTGGTATTAAAAATAGATCACATATTTTTGGAATCACATAATCAAATATAATTGTAATTACCATTTTCAAGGTAAACAATCATGGGTCTCAGAATGTACGTAAGTTGATAAAGTTTACTTCATGACATTAACCAAAGGCATAATGGTCATATGACGTTCCAAGGGATTTTATTAACGTACTCATTATGCATTTCATTCATTTATACGTATCACCACTTGATCTACTGGTATACGTTGATAATTTTTCCCACAGTGTCTGAGATGATATGATGAGATGCCCTCAGAGGCTTGATGATGTAATAAACACATGTACCTATGCACGACATGACATTCATATGCATATGCATATGCATGACACTATGAGTATTTCATGAGTTACAGAGTTATTCATACTTACCTGTCGAGTCTTTTACCCATGTTTCTCTCATGTTTATTATTTACTAATTTTCATTCCTTACATACTCGGTACATTATTTGTACTGACATCCCTTTTGCCTGGGGACACTATGTTTCATGCCCGCAGGTCCCGATAGACAGGTCGAGAGTCCTCCAAGTAGGCTATCAGCTCAGCGAAATATGTTGGTGCACTCCATTGCTCCGGAGTTGCTTATTTGGCCAGTATGATTAGTACATGTATTGATTGGTACAACGGGGTCAGTACCGACCTTTATGGTATTTATCTAATCTTAGAGGCTTGTAGACATATGTCATGTACGTAAAATAATGTATGGCCTTGTCGACTTATGTTTAGAGTACGAGTGATTATTCTGGTCTTATAGACCTGCATGTCTTATGTATAAGTTGGTATTACATGTTTATTCTAGTTATCCTACGGCAACTTTTCCGTCTCATTTATCTATGATAGCATGATACGAAAAAATATATTATGTTGGTACTCGGTTGAGTAAGGTACCGGGTACTCAGTGCGGCCCATCGGTTTGGGTTATGACAAAATTTGTATCAAAGTAGTTCTGTCCTAGGGAGTCTACAAGCCGTGTCTGGTAGAGTCTTGTTTATGGGTGTGTTGTGCACCACACTTATAAGCATGAGGCTACATGGAATTTAGGATTGTCACTCTTTCTTCTTACTCTAGATCGTGTGGTAGAGCTCACTTATAAGAATTCAAACTCCTAACTTCTATTTCATTCGTAATAAGATGATACATACACCCAAATGACAGTTGGTAAGAGATTACATGTGGATGTGTAAGAGTTGAGTCAGAGGAACTCGATTTTGCATGATGCTTATGATGAGTAAATGTAAGGTCTTCAGCAGATCATGTGTGTACCAAGATGTGTAAGCTTCTTGTTAAAGAGCCCTAAGGCATGAATATCTATCCACCCATATGGTAAAAAGCAACGAGAGAATCAGAAGGTGCAAATTTCAACAAGTAAAAGAAGCAAGGTAAAGAAGGGTACGAGGTACCCAGTTAGTAAAGATGAACATTATCTACAATTCAGGAAGAGAGATATAAGCACTTTGAGTTACCTTCAACAATAACAGAGGTATGTATAACTTGCTTATTCCTTATGATGGCTAACAAAAGTAGTATTAGAGAAGGACGGATATAAGGATCCGACTGGGGTTAGAGTGACCCAAAATGGTCGATGGATAGTTTGCGTTAGTTGAAATTTCCGAAGGATATTGCAAATGTGCTAATAGGTATCCTTGTGAGACACCCAGATGGTGCACTCTAAAATAGTACAACTAGATATGAGTACTACAAAGATAGACACTAGAAGCCTTGAAGATATAAATATTACCTTAATGTGGATCGTGTCCCTAGTAGAGCAACAACGTTAAGCAACCTGAAGAGCCAGTGGATGGAGCAAGGGGAGCGAAAAGCAAAAGAATGTCTTGTTAAAGTTCTGGAAATAAAGTGATAGACATAAATGTTAGCGGGAAATAAGAAGAGAGTTAATGATGCATTATGAGTAAGGTGTGATACATGGATGATCACGGTAGAAAAAAAAAAGAAAGTATTACAGGGTATATAGTTAAGGGAAGGAAAAGACGAGAGGTGATGGGCCTTGGGGAAATAAAAGAGTATAGGTCATAAAGTCACATCCTCATTTCGAGAAATAAGTTCGTGATGTTAACGTGATTAACAAAAGGAAAAGCTAGACCCCGGAGTAATAGAATTCAGTATGGACTGATGAACAAGATCAACTAAACATGAGTTAGAGACTGAGGGATTTGATAATAGTCGGCATCATGAGAATTTCAGAGATTGCGTTATGGCAATAATAGAATGGACGACAGAAGAATAACCTTTAAAGTTCATTCAGGAAGATGCTTCCCTAAAGAAAGTAATGTGAGCAAAGTTAAGCTTAATGTGCCAGTTACACTAAGTGTCACCCTCGTGAGTAAAGAATTTTGTTATCCTTCATACAGAAGGATTACCGCAAGGCGAATTAGGGTCATCGATGATGTGAAAAGACGCCAAGGATGAAGAGGTAGAAAATCTATAAGTAGATCGTTGTAGCACAAAATCATAGTACTCCCCTAAAGGGGGGAATATGGAGTGATGTGACATCAAGTCGGAATTAAGTGGTTCTAGTAACTATGGAATGGTAAAGGAAGAATGCGATAAAAATGAGAAAGGTTATGCAAGCACGATGTGAAGGAGAGGAAGTAAGGGTTCCTGCCCGAGATGTTATTGAGACATAAGAAGCTAGTGCGAGAGGTAAGTTAAGACAAAGAAATAACCCAAGAGAGATTACGCGGAATATAGATATGAGAATAGGCCAACGAGTAGTTAGTAGTTGATTCAGGAAGAGCCAAGTTATGGCTAGACAAGAGGATACAGACAAATCAATAGATCGTGCAAAATAAACAGAATGAATCCCAACATGGGGAATTCAGTTTCGTATATATGACATCATAAACTTGAGAAATATTCAGATAGGAGTTGGGGTGGTTAAAGATACTATATGAGTGTTATAGAAATACAAGAGAGTCCCACTTGGAAGACAGTCAAAACTTTAGTTTAGACAAGCACAAAGGCGCGGAGATAAGTAGCTACAGATTATTATAGGCAGGGAAGAACATCAAAAATTCTGTCCAGTTTATGATGTGATAAGATCGCAGCTTTACAAGAGTCAGAGGGTCCTCCCTAAGTAGTACAATGAAAGACTAGCTGAGGGAATAAGGAAGAAGGCTTCAACCTAAGCACAGTGACCGAAAGAGGAAATGGTCTTGTAACAACAGTCTCACAACAACATTAGAAGAACTCTATAAGAAGTGACATCTATCGTGACTAATGAAC
Organism: Nicotiana paniculata; assembly: GCA_005239505.1. Lineage (NCBI taxonomy): Eukaryota > Viridiplantae > Streptophyta > Magnoliopsida > Solanales > Solanaceae > Nicotiana > Nicotiana paniculata. The sequence goes on from ML322637.1 coordinate 98,671, forward strand.
AGGGAGTAAAACCAAAAGTAATATTCTAGATCATAGGAGTTGCACGAAAACTCCGGCATGTGTGGGAGCTAAGATAAGCTAAGTAGGCATGCAACAAGGAGGCAAAAGGACCAGGAAAAGTAATAACGTACATCTAAAGAAAGATGAGAATGAACAAAAAGAATTATTTGATTAATGATCCAGAGTTAGTTACGTTATGAACACACTTAAGATTTTGGAGTATTATACATGCATCATATATGTTGACAATCATACAGCCGTAGGAAACTCCGGTATAAGTTAAAACAAAGAATTGAGTCCAGGTCATAGACAAAGGATTGAATTGCTAGAAGATTGTATCATGGATATTCCATAGTGTCCATGAAGTGCTAATGTAATAACTAATACTAGGAGCTGCAGATCGGATAATATCTTAAGCCTACATAAAGGCTGATCAGAAGGAAGAGGAAACTAAAGTTACATCAACCAAGTAAATCAGGAGTCTGATTATTGGACTCAAAAAATTATAGAAATCGTGATTGAGAACATTGCAGGATCACTCTTAAATCAGAGGTATAGGAGAGAAAGTACAACAACCATATTCTATAACGGCCCTACAATAAAGCCAGTTAGAAAAGTACAAGCCTCATAAGAAGTTAGTATGAAGCTTCCAATGGATTGTGTATGCACAAAGGTGCAAGTATTATAATAGAGCTCAAGTTATGGACGTGAATTATACCTATGTGGAAGGGAGGTCATGAAAGAAATAAAAGACACGATGCAAGATTTTAAGGTAAGTAAGGTAAAGGTGAACAACGTACGAGATACTCAAATACTTAAGGTTGTGAATAGTCCATACTTTGGATAAAGGGATAGAAGCGTTGGGATTCAGTATCCAGGAATGATAGAGATGTCATTGGTGGCATATCTTCCAGCCTATGATTCTAGGTATCGAGAGGCCTAGTTAAGAGAGTAAAGAAGAGTTATAGACAATGTGATGTCTCTCTTGATGTTGTAGAATAACATAAGGAAATCTATGGGGCAAGCAAGTTGAAGGAAGGTTGCGAGTGGTATAAATAGATATGTGTAGGTCGCAAGCTAATGTATGGTAAAGCGACAAGGTTTTAGGAAGACATGAGTAAGGATAAGAAAGGGCAAGTGAGAAGGTGACGAGAATGGATAAGTTCTCGGGACTAAGCCCATGAAAAAAAGAGAGTTGATGGGTTCTCTAAAGCTCAATATAGCCTAAATAAACTCAAAGGATTCTATGACTAGTATCATTTAGAGAAGATGGAATGCTGCCCTGGTAGTAGAATGGGGTCGTAATTGTGATAGGTAAAGGATGATGTTTGGGCCTTCAATTGAGTAATGATTTGAATAAAAAAAAAGGGAAGGGATTCATGAATTGTACAGGATTAAAATACCCACATAAAGTGAATCACATTGGAATTCTATGGAATACGGTTATGAAAGCATGGTATCACCCCTAGGTGGATCAATCTAACTACTCCAGATGTCCCCGATGAGACGTGAGCCCTAGCGGCAGTGTTATATAGTTATCAGTGGTAAATGATACATCAACATTAAGGTGAATCAACAATGGATGGACAAAAGTCACAAAGTATGAGGTGAGATTAGGTCGTCATTCTTAAGATGAACATTAATTAGGAAGCATTAAAGGACGTAGATTGATACATATGGGATAAGCAATAAACATAACCTGGAGTTTGGTATCAGACCTCAGTAACGATAAATCAACGTAAAATTTATGGTATACTATGAACTACTTAGATGCAGTAAAGTCATGCGGATAGATAACCGGGAATATGAAATAAGATATAGCAATGTACGTAAGTAGACAAAGTACCGAGCGAAGAACTTTAGTATACCTATAGATGCCTAGAGGGACATCTTGTCAAGCTCTGTATATATTTACAAAGTAAGGCCTAGAGATGGACTAAAAGCTGGAGGAAAAGGAGAGAAGAGTCGTATAGGCGCACTTACAAGGTCATAGTCGTACAGGCTGCATGATAGAAGGTAGCAACAGATACGAGATTGGAAGGATTCCGACCACAAGTCGTGGTGTGAGAAACAGGCCTAAAGGGGGGAATGCCCTGGCTGCCTAGATGGGTAGGAAATTACTAAAGATTCGGAAGACATAATCTATGAGTGTCACGACCCCAAACCTAAGCCAGTCGTGATGGCGCCTATCTTAGAACTAGGCCAGCCAAAACTACACTCAAATCATAATAAGCTTCCATTTACATGTTTACTAAACTGATAACCCGTAAGGGTTTCTTTTAAGCATTTCTAAAACAGCTAAAGCTATAACGAATATTAAATACAACCCCCGAGATCCCGGAGTCACAGGTCATGAGCATATACACAAAATATACAACTAAAAGAAAGAATAAACTCTATAATAGTAAGCATGAGAGAGCAGGACTGCGGACGCGTGCAGCTACCTCGCAAACCTCCGAGAAATCTCTTGAACAGATACACAGCTCACCCTGCCCTAACACCTGGATCTACACACAAGGTGCAGGGAGTAATATGAGTACGACAACTCAGTAATAATGAAAATCAGGTCTGAGCAGCAAGAAACACATAAAAATCAATTCATCAATTCACAATAAGCACAACCTTTCTTTCCAACAATGTATACGTTAAATCATCACGCTTAAAAGCCGATTTCAGTAAAAAAATCATTTGGAAATATACTTTCCAATAGTTTCAACATAACTTTCAAGACGTTTAGTGTAAAAAATCTGAAAATCATAAAAAGGCCCCTTGGGCAAAACATATTTCATAAGTTCAGAGCGAAAGTGGTAAAATCATAAGTAGACCCTCGGGCAAAAACATGTATCAGAAACTTCCCCTCGGGCATGCCTCATAGTCACTCATAATCAACACCTGGGGCATACCTCCCAGTCACGCATGCCTCCCAATCACTCGTCACTCGGCACTCGACACTCGCACTCAGTAGGTACATGCACTCATTGTGGTGTGTACAGACTCCGGAGGGGCTCCTTCAGCCCAAGCGCTAATATCAAGCCACCTCGTGGCGTATCATATCCTCACAATCAGGCCCTCGGCCTCACTCAGTTAGAACCTCTTAAAAGCCCCTCGGGCGTACCAGTAAAACGGGGTACTCGACCCAAAATATCATTTTATCTCAAAATAGTGTAAATAAGGCTGAGTTTCAAAAACAGTTAAGCACAACATGACTGAGTGTAAACCATAAATCAACAGTGAGGAAATAACAGTAAAAAGCCCCCAAGGGGCTAAACAAGTCGGCACGAGGCCCCAAACATGGCTTATAGCCCAAATATAGCAATAGTCTTTAGAACACAATTTAACATATGATTTAGAGTAGAATACTCAACTCAATAGTTACCGTGGAGAGGACCAAGTCCAATCCAAAAATCATTGTGCGCCACATACTCGTCATCTGATATGTGCGCCATTCTAAAAATAGTGAGAAATATGGAGTCCGGGGTTTCATACCCTCAGGACAAGATTTATAGCCATTACTTACCTCTACCGGGCGACAATAGTAATCCGCGATGCTCTTGCCCCTCAAACCGGCTCCCGATTGCTCCGAATATAACCCAAAACCATATTAACATCATCATTATACGCTAAAGGAACGAAACTCAATCGAAAACTATTAATTTAACACAATTCTCGAAATTCGGTCAAACCCGAGCTCCGGGCCCACGTCTCGGAATCCGATAAAAGTTACATCACAAGAACTCTTATCCTCCCACGTCTGTACATGCCAAGAACATCAAAATCGGACCACAATTACCCACTCAAATTACCAAAAGAAATTTCCAAATCTTTCCTCCCATTTTCCCCAAATTCTCTACTTAATTCCTCAAATTGCATGGTGAAAATCAAGACAAATTCATGAAATTAAACCAAAAATGATTGAAGAACACCTACCACAAGAATCCCACTAAAAATATCATCCAAAATCTCCTCCCCCGAGCTCTCAAATGGCAAAATGAGTTATGGCCAAGAACCTCCGAAATTAGAACTTAAACTGTCTGTCCAGACTTTTACTCAGTGCGATCGCGGAAAAAAGCATGCGATCGCGAAGAATAAAATGATGCCCAACCAAACTAACACTATGCGATCGTAGAAATACCTATGCGATCGCTGAAGATAACTCCTCAAAGCAATGTGATCGCGCCCATCTCTATGCGATCGCATAGAGCAATTTCATCACCTCACTGCCACACGTGCCCACACAGTTTGATCGCAACAAGCCTCACGCGACCGCACTGTTCTGCCTCCTCCCACTACGCGATTCCGGACCACTAATTGCTATCGCATAACACAATTTCTGCTGCCTCACCAACCAACCCTATGCGATCGCAGCCTCACCATTGCGATCGCATACAAGGAAACCAGACCAAGAAAAAATACAGCAGCCACAACAGTCCTTTTAAGGCCAAACACACTCCGTTAACCACCCAAAACACACCCGAGGCCCTCGGGACCTTAACCGAATCTACCAACACACCCCATAACATCATTCAAACTTAGTCGAGCCTTCAAAATACCAAAAGCAACGCAAAAACACCAAAAATTATATCAAATTCAAGCCTATGAACTTTGAAACTTCTAAACTTCGCCAATGATGCCGAAACCAACCAAAACACATCCGATTGACCTAAAAATTTGCACACATATCCAAAATGACATTACACACCTGTTCCAACTTCCGGAATTCCATTCCGACCCCAATAGCCTATTTTCCACTGCCGACCGAAAATCGCCAAAAACTAACTTTCGCCAATTCAAGCCTAATTCTACTCCAGACATCGAAACTTCATTCAGAACACACTTCTAAGTCCCAAATCACCTAACAAAGCTATCCGATCCATAAAATCCACATTCCGAGGTCGTTAACCAATAAGTCAACTTCCGGTTGACTTTTTCACTATTTAACCAAGTTAAGAGACTAAGTGTCTCATTTCTCACCACGACCACTCTGAATCCGAACCAACCGACCCAACACACATAAATGAAGTTGAACCACATATAATGAAGCAGAAACGGGGGAAACGGGGCTAAACTCTCGGAACGACCGACCGGGTCGTTACATCCTCCCCACTTAAACATACGTTCGTCCTCGAACGTGCCATAAGTTGTTCTCCAACACCATCAAACTGCCACGTAGTCTACCATGCACATATCCGGGGGTAATCCCACATCACCCTATCCCATATAGGTTCAATAGCACAACACAGTTAAAATTTCTAAATCCAATCCTGGCCCATAAACCTTAGAACCAAATTCCCACTTCTGAAATAATATACAAGATCAAAATTCCATAACTATAAACTGAACAAGTATGAACATGCTGAATCAAGCCATATACGCACCCCAGATGAAATCACATAAAACACTGCATGACTTAAACACCCAGAGCGATAACTCCTAATCACAATAGCTGCTCAGAACAACCCAATGCCGGTACATAACCTCTTATCAAGAAAAGCCTCACTCTAACACTTTCATATACTGCCGATGAGGAAAGAAACACGTAAAAACTAACAACCATTCATCCGATCAGTCAAACATGAAGCTCCCCCTTCCCAAACAAGAATTACAGTAGATTTCTAAGCCGACTCCCGATATTTATCCTTCCAACTATGATGTAGACAATTCTGACAATATTCATTCTAGGTCCAATGACCTCTTCTCATCCAACACGACCACTCTGCTGACATGGCACATCGATACAATTTGATGCCATAACCTGTGCAACTCGTGCACTCAATAGAAACATCCAATGTAATCAAATTATATAAAAGATTCACACGAGAGGACCATCCCGCCATTAACAATTACCATCACAAAATCAAGCTAGAAGCTTGGCACACATCGTGAAAAAAAAATCAAAGCACACGAATCCAATACCAAATGTCATACCCCTACATAACTCCGCTACACTGCGCGATCTCATCCAAACGCTGGTCCACATGAAATATTTCAAGCCACCTTGCCCAAAATCAATAACCGTTTGAAATTCGACATTAAGTATTCAAAGTGCATTGCCATAACCACGGGTAAATTGGGCGATACCACGCCACACGAATTAGAAGGTACATAACCAACACGTGTCAATCCCACAACACCCAATTACTTACCTTACTCAAATCTAGCTATAGAGACCAATTAGAACCGCACCATATGTGCATATAACCAATAATCACCACTCCTCGCAACACCGAAGGGTAACTCATAGATCACTCCAGAACATGACTAAACTCAATCACAATCAGATGGTACATTCCTCAACAATAGAAATTTGGAGCCAAAAAGTCCAACCCAGTGCAGAACACACACCCATACTGGCCTACCAATAACCCCGAATCAACTCTGGTCACCCACAACAGATAGATAACTTACCGAAAAGTTCACAATGACCGAATCATGGTACGTACTAACATCCGACTAGCTTTGCTCATCTTCACAGTTCACTACCACAAAATAACTTGTTTATGAGAACTCTCAGTCACGAAGTCCGTGAAGCGCACATATTACTGTATCTGATCTCAACTCCACCGCTGGGATACATAACACATCCCAAACACTCACTCATTCCACGAGGGATACCCCTATAACTCTTCCGTGTCACCAAGCAACCTTGAATATGAACAGTTGATCCAACAAGAGAGCGTCGCGATACCAATGAAGTACCCTTAACTCAAACACATTGCTCTTTCTAAAATGTATACCCTCGTTAAGCCGCACCAAGTAGTGATATCATTTACCTAGTCATTTGAAACTGTCCATGCTGCCCAAGGATTTATGACCTTCCTTCCAGATTTGAACCGTGACCTCACACATACAAATCCCAACCCTACACACATATCGCATATACCACGCCATCCTATGATAAATATGAGAACTTCCTGATCCCTTCCGGGCCACAAGCTACTACGTACCTAACTAGCCAAGAACTTTCTATTTGATCCCATTTAGAAGCAAAATCACCGTACATCACTTGCACCTCACGCCAGTAGAAAATATGCATCTTTAACCGTGGTAGAACCGAGCAGGAACTATTCGAAATACCATAGGTACAACACCAAACTGTCAGGTGAACCCTTCTATCTCAACCAAGCTACGCAGGCCACCAAAAATCCAAGAGCATTACTAAGAAGCACCTGTAGAAACTCATTACCACATGAATACCCAAAGAACTAATCGTATCCCTTACCATGTCGATCCGACCTACTACCAAGTTGTCCTACTTACCCTAGTTTCTTCTGACTTACCTTTAAATTGATAATTCTCTTTCCGTAATACCACAATTCTTAGCCCAGACTCGCCACACGGGTCCCAAACATAAAATTGTACCGTCTAAAGCTCGTAAGCCGCTAAATACTCTCTCAAATATCCCCAAAAGCACCACATCCGAAATGCTTACACTGAAGAGACTTCCCGCGAATCTAAAGCCATTACCTTCACTTTCTTGATACTGATATGTAGAGTCCATGATGATGTAGAAGTTCCACAAGTCTTGACACCCTCCAACGTAAACCTCAATCACACTGACCAATTAGGCAGAATCGACCTGACCCGTTTGCACACTAACATTCTAGGAAAGTAATCCACTCACTTGAAGCCACAGGAAAATATATACATTTCACACACTACACCTTTTACAATTACCTCTCAATCATTCCATAGAATTCATTTACCCATAGAGTACATTACAACCTGTACCGAAGAATTTTCATTACTCGAGTCATTCCCAGACCCCACATCTGTAGGTCATAACTGATTTACCAATATACCTCGAACTGAAACCAACACAACACATAATCGTGTAATCAACTTATCATTAACAGACTCCCCCACTTGAATCAAAGACAACGATCAAGACAACTAATAACTCATAATACCCATAATAACATAACGCGTCTAACAGCTCAAGTCATCTTCGAATCTCGCATTCACCATTGTAATAGACATGCCAACTTCCACAAGCGATCTAAACTCAAATGACAACATATACCATTTGCTGGTAGAAGAGAACTTACTACAGAACAACATAAGGATCACACACCCCAGGACAACCCGCAGGAGATACCCTGCCCGCTTAGCCTCAAGCTGATATCTCTCTTTATACAGTTTTGAAGACCATAACTATCACACAATCACTACACCCTTCTGTATCTAAACACAAACAACGCCTACCCTCGAGGTATCACCATACGCGGTAAGAACCAGAAGTTGATGGCAGAACTAACACTAGAGCGGTGGTCAAAGAAATCTCGAGCTTCTGGAAGCTCTACCAACACATGTCTGACCACATGGATACCCTCACTGGACACCACATGTCCCAAGAATACTACCGAACCGAGCCAAAATTTACACTGGGAGAACTTTGCATAGAGCCCTTCCTCCCTGAATCCTTATAATGACATCCTCAAATACTGAGTATGCTACTCCTGGCTACGCGAATATGCCAGGACGCCATCAATGAATACAATAACAAGGAGTGCTAATACGGCTGTAATATACCGTTAATCAAATACATGAATGCTACTAGGGCAATGATCAACCCAAAAGACATCACCTGGAACTCATAACCCTACATAAAGATCCGCTTCACTCCACAACTACCCAACATGATAGGTCTTCCAATACACTCACAGCCCGAAGCCCTACACCAAACCGAGATAGAGTTCAAACACTCGATAGTTCTTGCCATATTTCTAGCCAACCTTTTTGTCACAATCAACAATCCGAACACCGCTAACCATCAAATCACACTCACCACGTAGACATCTAGTCACCAGTTCTCATCAATAAGAACACAAACGGACATATAAGTACCCAAATGCATGGCTCACATAATCGAAATCTTAGCACTCAAGCCACAGAATGAATTCGGCCTCAAGTCCTCCAGACTGGCCCATTACCACCATGCCAAAATCACATCTCATCCATGGAAGTCACAAGTTGCCAATGCACAACTGATACCTAGCGCTCTCTGGCGCGTTCGAATACATGGAAGGAATTCAAGAGTTACGCTCTTGGCTGAAATAAATGGGTTTGCACGACAAGAATTCAAGAATGTGAGATTTCCTAAGGGTTCTGTATCCTCTCGAAGATAAGTACAGACGTCTCCATACCGATCTGCAAGACTCTACTAAACCTGCCCATGACCGGTGAGTCCTATGTAACCTAATGCTCTGATACCAACTTATCACGACCCCAAATCTAAGCCAGTCGTGATGGAGCCTATCGTGGAACTAGGCCAGCCAAAAATACACTCAAATCGTAATAAGCTTCCATTTACATCTTTACTAAATTGATAACCCGTAAGGGTTTCTTTTAAACATTTCTAAAACAGTTAAAGTTATACCGAAATATTAAATACAACCCCCGATATCCTGGAGTCACTGGTCATGAGAATCTACAATAAATATACAACTAAAAGAAAGAATAAACTCTATAATAGTAAGCAGGAGAGAGCAGGACCGTAGACGCGTGCAGCTACCTCGGAAACCTCGGAGAAATCTCTGGAACAGATACACAGCTCACCATGCCCTAACACCTGGATCTGCACACAAGGTGCAGGGAGTAATGTGAGTATGCCAACTTAGTAGTAATGAAAATAAATCAGGTCTGAGCAGCAAGAAACACATAAAAATCAATTCATCAATTCACAATAAGCACAACCTTTCTTTCCAACAATGTATACATTAAATCATCACGCTTAAAAGCCGATTTCAGTAAAAAATCATTTGGAAATATACTTGCCAATAGTTTCAACATAACTTTCAAGAAGTTTAGTGTAAAAATGCTGAAAAATCATAAAAAGTCCCCTCGGGCAAAACATATTTCATAAGTTACGCGAAAGTGGTAAAATCATAAGTAGCCTCTCGGGCAAAAACATGTATCAGAAACTCCCCCTCGGGCATGCCTCACAGTAACTCATAATTAGCCCCTCGGGCATACCTCACAGTCACTCATGCCTCCCAATCACTCGTCGCTCGCACTCAGTTACCTGCGCTTACTAGGGGTGTGTACAGACTCCGGAGGGGCTTCTTCAGCCCAAGTGCTAATATCAAGCCACCTCGTGGCATATCATATCCTCAGAATCAGGCCCTCGGCTTCACTCAGTCAGAACCTCTCAAAATCCCCACGGGCGTATCAGTAAAACGGGGTACTCGACCCAAAATATCATTTTATCTCAAAATAGTGTAAATAAGGCTGGTTTTCAAAAACAATTAAGCACAACATGACTGAGTGTAAACCATAAATCAACAGTGAGGAAATAGCAGTAAAAATCACCCAATGGGTCTAAACAAGTCAGCACGAGGCCCCAAACATGGCTTATAGCCCAAATATAGCAATAGCCTTTAGAACACAAATTTAACATATGATTTAGAGTAGAATACGCAACTCAATAGTTGCCGTGGAGAGGACCAAGTCCAATCCAAAATCAGTGTGCGCCACATACTCGTCATCCGATATGTGTGTCGTTCTAAAAAACAGTGAGAAATATGGAGTCCGGGGTTTCATACCCTCAGGACAAGATTTATAGCCATTACTTACCTCTACCGGGCCACAATACTAATCCGCGATGATCTTGCCCCTCAAACCGGCTCCCGATTTCTCTTAATCTAACCCAAAACCAAATTAACATCATCAATATACGCTAAAGGAACGAAACCCAATCGAAAACTATCAATTTAGACACAATTCTTGAAATTCGGTCAAACCCGAGCCCCGGGCCCACGTCTCGAAATCCGATAAAAATTACATCACAAGAACCCTTATCCTCCCACGAGTCCGTACATACCAAGAACATCAAAATCGGACCACAATTTCCCACTCAAATTACCAAAAGAAATATCCAAATCTTTCCTCCCATTTTTTCCAAATTCTCTACTTAATTCCTCAAATTGCATGGTGAAAATCAAGACAAATTCATGAAATTAAACCAAAAATGATTGAAGAACACCTACCACAAGAATCCCACTAAAAATATCATCCAAAATCTCCTTCCCCCAAGATCTCAAATGGCAAAATAAGTTATGGCCAAGAACCTCCGAAATTAGAACTTAAACTGTATGTCCATACTTTTACTCAGTGCGATCGCGGAAAAAAGCACGCAATCGCGAAGAAAAAAATGATGCCCAACAAAACTAACCCTATGCGATCGTAGAAATACTTATGCAATCACGGAAGAAAACTCCTCAAAGCAATGTGATCGTGACCAGCTCTATGCGATCGCATAGAGAAATTTCATCACCTCACTACCACACGCGCCCACACAGTGCGATCGCAACAAGCCTCACGCGACCGCACTGTTCTGCCTCCTCCCACTATGCGATCGCGGACCACTAATTCCTATCGCATAACACAATTTCTGCTGCCTCACCAACCAACCCTATGCGATCGCAGCCTCACCATTGCGATCGCATACAAGGAAACCAGACCAAGAAAAAATACAGCAGCCACAACAGACCTTTTAAGGGCAAACACACTCCGTTAACCACCCGAAACACACCCGAGGCCCTCGGGACCTCAACCAAACCTACCAACACACCTCATAACATCATTAAAACTTAGTCGAGCCTTCAAAACATCAAAAGCAACGCAAAAACACCAAAATTACATCAAATTCAAACCTATGAACTTTGGAACTTCTAAATTTCGCCAATGATGTCCAAACCAACCAAAACACATCCGATTGACCTGAAAATTTGCACACATATCCAAAATGACATTACAAACCTGTTCCAACTTTCGAAATTCCATTCCGACCCTGATAGCCTATTTTTCACTGCCGACCGGAAATCGCAAAAAACTAACTTTCGCCAATTCAAGCCTAATTCTACTCCGGACATCAAAACTTAATTCCTAATACACTCCTAAGTCCCAAATCACCTAACGAAGCTATTCGAGCCATAAAATCCACATTCTGAGGCCGTTTACCAATAAGTCAACTTCTGGTTGACTTTTCCACGATTGAACCAAGTTAAGAGACTAAGTGTCTCATTTCTCACCTCGACCACTCCGAACCCGAACCAACCGACCCGACACACATAAATGAATTTGAACCACATATAATGAAGCAGATATGGGGGAAACGGGGCTAAAATATCGGAACGACCGGCCGGGTCATTACAATGAGAATGATAAGTGCATCAGTCAACATTTGAGGATGAATGTTCCAAAGGGGGGAATGATGTTACATCACATATTTTCATATATGAAAGTACGCCATAAGTAAATTGATGGAAACTCGGAAAATGAGATGGTACATCTTGCATTTTTCGTACGTTAAAGTTTTGTCGTAAGTTAATCGTAAGTTCGGGTATATGATTTTTTTTAGATTATAAGCATTATGCTATTTCAAATAAGTGATGAGTAAATTGATGAAGGTGAGAGGGTAAGAAAATCGAAGGAAATGAATTTTGTCAAAGTTTAACATTTTGGAATAAAAATACGGCCCGAGCTATAATACTTGGTATTTATGGTCTAGTGCCATACAAGGTACTACATGACCATGATAGTAAGGTGTATAAGGTGTGTTTAAAATAAGTAGTATTTTAAGTAATTTGATATAATTCTTAATTATATAGATAATTGGATAATTATAGATTTTTTAAGTGGGAGATTAACTTATAATTAAGAAATTAACTCCCTAACGTGGCAGCAAGCATGAAGGCTTAAATCAAGCCTAATGTGACTCTTAAGTTCATTTAATAAGTTGGCAATATTGGAGGAGTCTTTGTGGCTTATTCATACAAAGCGTGGGGCCCACACCCACTTATATAAAAGGCCTTTCCAAATCACAAATTGAGATGCTTATACATGTAGGAACGGATGGAAATTCTCAAATAAGATTTCATACAAATATTTTACAAAGTGAGATAGATTGACATGATTTTGCTTCTGCAAATTATTTTTTACGAAATTATATTGCGTAATAGCAACGAGATTTTGCGATTCTAAGGGGAGTACGATACAATCTTTCTCAAGATTATCATACGTATTTTCCCCTACTTTGATCCGCCGTGACGTGTTATCGCAATTGACGTATGTTAGAGGGATTGTCAAGAGAATCGTCTCAGGTATGTTAAGGCTATCCCTTATTTCTTTTGGCATGATCCATACGATACAAATGAAATGAGAAAATGTACAACTTCCATAAATGAATCTATTCGTAGAAATGCTAGAGATGCCTATGTTCTTGATTCTCCATGTGTCCTATTATTTTATCATCTGTTCATGGGTCTCAGAAAATACGTAAGTTGATAAATTTTACTTCATGACATTAACAAAAGGCATAATGGTCGTATGACGTTCCGAGGGACTTTATTAACGTACTTATTATGCATTTCATTCATTTATACATGCACATTGACCCATGACCAGATGATTAGTACATATATTGATTGGTGCGGCAGGGTCAGTCCTGACCTTTATGGTATTTATCTACTCTTAGGGCCTTGTCGGCCTATGTTTAGAGTACGAGTGATCACTGTGGTCTTATAGGACCGCATGTCTGATGTATAAATTGGTATTACATGTTTATTCTAGTCATCCTACGGTAACCTTTCCGTCTCATTTACCTATGATAGCATGATACAAAAAGATACGTTATGATGGTACTCGGTTAAGTAAGGTACCGGGTGCCTGTCGCGGCCCATCGGTTTGGGTCGTGACAACCAAGCCCTCAAATGGAATATAAGGAGGTCTTTGGCAACATCTTTCATAGGAAAAAACACATCATTGTTAGGATTGCTAGCATCCAGAAATCTCCTCAATTCCCTTTCAGTAAGGTTCCTCCAAAATCTAGACAACTAACTCCAAAAAGAATACTCAAATATCCTCAGATGTGAGGAGGACTTCTAGAAACTCAAATCCAGAATAAACTGGTTTTAATGGGGATGTCAATACTAGATTCTTCCATACTTCCACCATGAATAGATAGAGGAGGAACAAAATTTTGTCCATTAGGGATGAGGTGGGAAACTGAATCCATGACCAAGAGGGCATTAAAGACACGGTCCAATCATATTTCAGGGGAATTTAAACCACTGACCACACCCACACCACATTCAGTGCCATCTAAACAACTTCTGGTTATAACACCCTCTCAGATGAAGCCTCTCTTAGCTGTAGGGAGAAAATGAGACCTAGTGAAATCGCTAATGCCCTTTACTCCTTCAAGGCATCAAAAGCCCCTGGCCCTGATGACCTGCATCCCATTTTCTATCATAAGTACAGGAACCTTGTCTTCTACCAAGTCAATGCTTTTTGCACCAAAGTCTTTAGCATAAATGAAATGCCCTCTGAGGTAAACTCCACATATCCTTGTCTTATCCCTAAGTGTGCCAATGCTACCATGCTTAGGAACTTCAGGCCAATAGGGATCTGCAACACAATGTATAAGCTAGTCACCAAAATCATTGTCAAAAATCTCAAACATCACCTCAACACCATCATTCGTCCCATCCAGGCAAGCTTCCTCTCTAATATGAGATCTTATGACAATGTCATCATTGTCCAAGAATACATCTCTCATTTCAATTATATGAAGGGGAGAGGCTCTAACATGATCCGCTATCATCCTACATCTTCATAATATGCATGGATAGGCTTTCTAGGCAGATTGATCATGAAGTTGACTTAACCAACTGGACCCCAATATCCACAAGTAGAAATGGAGCTAGAATCTCCCACCTCTTCTTTGCTGATGATCTCACAATGTTTGTCATGGCTTACAAAAAGAACTGTGAATCCATCATCCGTGCTTTAAACTCCTTCAACTTTGTCTCTGGCCAAAAGGTCAACATGCTCAACTCCAAAGTGATCTATTCCAAAAATACCTTTAAAGAGGACATGGACCTCTATGCTAGTATCCTTGCCATTATGTCCAGCACAACCTTTGGCAAATACCTAAGGTTTCCCGTCTTTCACAAAAGACCCACCAATAGTGACTTATAATTTATCATTGACAACATGCACTCCAAACTGGCAGGTTGGAAAATAAAATTCATAAACATGGCAGGGCGCACAACCCTAGCAAAATCTAGCATTGCCAGCATCCCTATGTCATTCAATTCATCAAACTTAACATCTCCATTTGCAAAAAGGTCAACAAAATCCAAAGGGACTTTATCTGGGGTACTACAACTGAGAAAAAGAAAATGCACCTACTCAACTGGGATGTCATAACTAAACCTAAGCCCCAAGGTGGACTGGGTATCAAAAAAATTGAGCTAAAAACAAGGTCTGTCACTCAGCCCTAGCCTAGAGACTCTTTTAAAAGCATTATACCATATGGACCAAAACTCTGATTGCCAAGAACTACACTCCTCGTACAAGCTAGAGGAAACCTTGCTCCAGGACTTGGCAATGTATCCTGGACGGCTGAAAAATATGCAACAAAGCTTCTAGGTGGGTTGTCAACAAAGTAAAAAGGGTTGATATTCTCACTGACTACTGGATTCCTAACATTGGATCCATTTACACCATCATCAGCGGCCCAAAAACTAAGGGGAAGAAAATCTAAAAATATCCTCCATTTAATGGTATCTGGAACTTGCACTCATGTTCCTTCCCCATTCATGAGTCACTGTCCCTCACCATCAATAACTATCATCTAAACCTGAACTCAGGAAGAGAGGATAAACTCATCTAGGGCGTCGTGACCTAATTTCATATCAGGTCGTGATGGAGCCCAGCACCGTTGCTAGACAAGCCAAATGTGAACAACCTAATAATTTCCCATTTTAACGAGTCTCCCAAGTAATAACTTTCTTTAATTTAAAATATTTAGTAACACACAGATTTGAGTTAATAAATGAAAGCAGCTAAAAGTATTTATAACCATAGGAACAAAACCAACATCACAAGTCTACTAATATGTTCCAAGATCTAGTGTCACAAGTATGAGGGAAACTAGTAGAATCTACAAAAGATGTCTACTCTACTGTCTGAAATAGAATAGACAGAAACTAATCAAAAGAGAGAGACTCTGGCATGCTGCTGAACGGCTCTAAAGGGCAGCTCACCGTGAAATCTTGAACCAGGATCAAGTATGCGCGCCAGACGATATCCAGATGCACCTGTCTCAGATCCTGCACAGTTAAGTGCAGCAATGTAGCGTGAGTATATAAAACAACATGTACCCAGTAAGTATCCAGTATAACCTCGAAGAAGTGGTGACCAGGGGTCGACTTTGACACTTACTAGGGCTAATAAAAATAAGTCAAAATTATAACTAAGCATGGATTACAAGATATATACTGAAAACTCAATAATAGGAGATGATAAATATCCTTTTCACAATTGTTAAGTCCCAAATTTATCTTTCATCATTTAGCGATTTATATCCTCAAAAATTAAAGCAGTATTAATTATGAGAAGTCCTAAGAATTTATCATGCGCAAATAAGTCTGAGGTCGTACGGCCCGAACCAACATAAAATATTTAAATTGTGCACTGTCGAGGGTCGACCGATGTAAATCATAGATGCATCTATCTGCTATCGAGGCGTTCAGCCCGCTCCACAAATAGAAAACACTTAAAGAAACACAAGTTTTTCAATAACAGTCAAGTGTTCTATTCACAACCTCAAATAAGTGAAACTTATCTCTTTGGAATTATTTTACAATTTTTAAAATATGATTTAAACAATCCAATTAACAAGTAAGGGCGCAATCATTTCAAGTATAGCATGATATGGGTCCTAGACTACCCGGACTATAGCATAATTAGTAGCTACGCACGGACTCTCGTCACTTTGTACGTACGTAGGCCCCCACAAATAGACACACATACTAGTTAATTCACCTATGGAGTAAATTCCTTCTTACAAGGTTATAAAGGAGACTTACCTCGTCTCAAAGCCTACTTCCCGGTTCAAGAATGGGCTCACACCCTCAAGTCGGTGTTGAATCAATCCAAAACTAACCAAATAGTATATAAACTAATCAATACATGCTCAAAAGTTCGTATTTCAACTATTAAAGAGTTTACCCAACCCTAAATGTAAGATTCCTTAAATTCACCCCCAGGCCCACGTGCCCGGATTTTGAAAATTTTTGAAGAAAATTATTACCCATAACCTCATGAACTAAAATATATGATTTTCACTAAATTTCATAACCATTTTAGTAGTAAAATCCCATTTTTATCAAAATATAAGTTTTTCATCTAAACCCATGATTTCAACAAATTTTCATGTTAAAATCTACCCATAATCTATGTATTAAACTCACATTATGTAGAAATTACTTACCTTCACAAGCTAGGTCGAAATCCCCTCCTTGACAGCTCTCAAATCGCCCAAGAGTGCAATAAATGACCCCAAAAATGCCTAAGTCCCGTTTTTAAAACTCACTGCTCAACCTCCTCCTTCTTCGCGAACGCGGAATAAGCCTCGCGTTCGCGAAAGCAAACGGCCCTGGTCCCTGGAGACAACACATCGGGAACGCGACAAAGGCATCGCAGACGTAGAGGCTGGCTTGGCCTACCTTTCGCGAACACGGAGGCTGTCATGGCCTACCCTTCGCGAACGCGAGGGATTCTCCGCGAACTCGAAGAATAATCAGAAGCCCAAGCCCAACCCAGGCTCTTCTATGTGAACCCGAGTCGCCTCACACGAACGCGAGTCACCTCACGCAAATGCGAAGGTCACCAGTCCTAGACCTTCGCGAACGCGGACTAGCTATCACGAACGCATAACACAAAATTCCTCAGCCCCAATTCCTTCTACACGAACGCGAGAGTCCTTCCGCGTTCGCGAAGAAGGAATCCAGAACTGGAATTTATGGTTTTTCAAACTTTTCTCTGAGGATTCCGAAACTCACCCGAGCCATCGGGACCTCGTCCAAAGGCACGAACAAGTCTGAAAACATGATATGGACCTGATCGAACTCTAAAAATGCGAAAATCAACAATAGAACTAAGAATCTCAACCTAAAACCAAATTGAATCAAAATACGAACTTCAAGTTTCCAAATTGCTCTGAACGGGCCGAATTATACTTAGACTACTCATAATGATACCAAATTTTGCGGGAAAGTCTTAAATGAAATTACGGAGCTATTCCCAGTCTCGAAATTCCATTCGGACCTCGATATCACAAAAACCTACTCCAAACCAAATTTAAAGAACTTCAAAAACCTTCAAGAACCAACTTTCGATATTAGCCCCCAAATGCTCCCGGGTCATCCAAAACCCAATTCGATCATACACCCAAGTCCGAAATCATCATATGAACCTATTGAAACCATCAAATTCCGATTACGGGGTCGTTTACTCAAAACTTTGACCAAGTTAAACTTAGCCTTTTAAGGTCATCTTAAGGAACCAAGTGTTCCGATTTCAACCCGAACCCTTCCAAAACTCAAATAACCATCCCAGCAAGTCAAAAAACAGTAAAATAACATACGGGAAGTCTTATTTAAGGGAACGGGGCTCTAGAAAGAAAAATGACCAGTCAGGTCGTTATATTTCCATTTCTTAAACAAATATTCGTCCTCGAACGGGTCTAGAATCATGCCTGGTGTGCTAAATAAGTGTGGGTATCTGCTCTGCATGTCCTCCTCGAACTCCCAAGTCTCCTCCTTGACTAGTTGGCCCCTCCACTGGACCTTCACCGTGGAAATCCTCTTGGATCTCAACTGGCAATCCTGCCTATCAACAATGGAAACTGGCTCCTCTTCATAACCCATACTCTCATCTAACTGAATCGTGTTGAAGTCCAACACATGTGACAAGTCGGTGTGGTACCTCCGGAGCATAGACACGTGAAAGACCGGATGAACTCACGATAGGCTGGGAGGCAAAGCAAGCTCATAAGTAACCTATCTAACTCGTCTCAACACCTCAAATGGTCCTGTAAACCTTGGGCTCAACTTGCCCTTCTTCCCAAATCTCATGATCCCCTTCATCGGCTAGACTTTCAAGAGAACCTTCTCGCTTATCATAAATGATAAATCACGTGCCTTCTGGTCCGCGTATCTCTTCTGGAGTGTGTTGTGTGAAGATGTAACACCTCGTACCTTAGTGTTTGGATGTATCATAGTAAAACCATGTTAGTTGGAAGAGACTAAGGTCGTATATGAAGTTATAAATGTAAGACCCCGTAAGTTTATTGAATTTTGAAAACGTTATATATTGCCTTGATATGGTGCTTTCTTTTAAGAGAAACATTCTTTTGTAAATGTTGGATAAATATGATTATCAAAAGCTATTATTATTATTTTTGATAAGTGTTATTTAAACACATGATAGCAGGAAACTTTTAAATAATATTTTATGTATTACTCCCTCCGGTCCACAATAAATGACCAATTCGCTTTTTCATTTTGGTTCAAAATAAGTGTCCATTTATATAATCAAGAAAGAATTCAATTTTTTTTTACAAAATAACCCTTATGTACATATCCCTAAAAAAATTTCTTACTCCTCACATTAAATATTTAATTAAGGGTAGTTTAGTCATACTAGGTATTTTTGTATAGAATTTAATATTTTCTTAATGAGCGTGTCAAAAGCAAATTGGTCACTTATTGTGGACCGAAGGGAGTATAAGAAAAGTTATGTTTTTATCCTCTTTAGAAATTATTCTCTCAAAATAAAAGTTATCTTTACCCATCTTGAGAATTAATAGTACAAAAATATATACTCTTGATATTTTGATGGAAAATTAAATTTTATAACATATATTTTCTAGTGTCATAATGTTTATGATATATTAGTATAGTTTAAATTTATAAAACACTTATGATTTTCTTTAAATAGAAATATGATGAGTTGATTATTAAATAATTTTGAAAGTATGAGACAAGGACTTTTAATTTCCAAATTTATTACCATACATGGATTTGTTCTTTATACTATACACTTATATATATTCCATTACCTATACATGAAGTAATGTGATATGTATAACTTACACGTGCCCAACTTTCCTTAAAAAGTTACACTTTTATCTAATTAGGCATGCTCAACCGCTAAAGTTAACTAACTTTGCATCAGTTCTTTATCTTATCTTACCTTATTTATATATAAATCAATAAGCAATAGTTTACATTCCTCTTCTTTGCAATTAAATGAAGTACCAACAGAAGTCTTATTTCTTCTTTCTATTTTAACAAAGAAGAATAGTATCTTAATTGGAGGTCCTTTATCAAATTATCTCAATTGAAGTAAGGTGTAGGGAAGCTTTAAAGAAGCGATCTTCTACAAGCTCGTATAAGCAATTGAGGTATGTTAAGGCTATTCCTTATTTCTTTTAGCATGATCCAAGTAACGATACATAAATGTAATATTATTTCATAAATGGTTCTACTCTTAATAGTTAAGGATGTCTACTTTGTTCATTCATGTAAAATGATATTCAAAGCATGCCTAAGTATGTTCCTAAATCTCTATTGAGGCATTCAATAAAGATGTTAATGTTCATAATGTAGTATTATATACATCTTCATTTACCACCAAGCTATAGTCGGTTGGGAAGTTATGCATTTACAACCGAGCTACGGCCGGTTGGACAGTCATGCATTTAGCATCGCGCTAAGTCTGATCGGGCAGTTACAATTGATCAATTGGGAAGTTAACGTCACGAGAATGATGTAATTAGAACTATTATATTGTAGTTTTATTTATATATACGAGATTGGACTTATTCTAAATGTTATGGCCCTCAGAGGCAAGTCAGAGGTAACATATTGACTCTTATCTCTCATAATGATAGTATCTTATCGTTATGTTTTATTTTTGCCTTACATACTCGGTACATTCTTCGTACTGACGCCCCTTTGCCTGGGGGCACTGTGCTTCATGCCACGCAGGTGTAAATAGAAGAGGCGAGGACCCTCCACTGTAGGCTGCCTCCAAATATCAGCTTTTGGTTGGTGAGCTCTACTTCTTCTGGAGTATTGCTGAGTCACGTTCTATACATGTTATTTTATTTTATGAGGATGTCGGGAACCCAGTCCCGACTTATATATTATGGTCATGTTTTCTTAGAGGTTTTGCGGACAGTGTCATGTGTATAATTTACGTATGACATGTCAACGGCCTTGTCGGCCCCTATGTATCTATATAAATCTTTTCAAATTAGTTATGTGAGTTAAGTTCTAATATTGTTACTTATATATATATAGATGTGGCCTATCATGGCCTGTGACGAGTCTTACAGTAAAGAAAGATAAGGTACGTGGCGCTCGGTTGAGTAAGCACCGGGTGCCAGTCGTGGCCCTCCGATTTGGGTCGTGACAGAAGCCGCTCCTGAATCAAATTTACCTGTTCTAAGGCATCTTTCACCAAGTCGGTAACATATAACTTAGACTCTTTGGGCTCTAACCACCAGATGGGAGAACGACATCGTCGACCATATAAAGCCTCAAATGGAACTATCTCGATGCTGGACTGGTAACTGTTGTGTTAAGCAAACTCGGACAAAGAAAGAATCGATCCCACTGTCCTCCAAAGTCAATCACACATGCTCTGAGCATGTCCTCCAAGATCAGAACTATCTGCTCGCACTGCCCGTCAGTTTGTGGATGAAATGATGTTATGAGCTCTACACGGGTCCCCAACTCACTATGTACTGCTCTCCAGAAATATGAAGTAAACTGAGGACCTCTGTCTGATATGATGGAAAGAGGCACACCATGCAGCCGAACTATATCCTGAATATAAATCTAGGCTAATCTCTCGGAAGTATACGTAGTCATCACAGGAATGAAATATGCCGACTTGGTCAATCTCTCTACAATAACCCAAACTGCATCAAACTTCTGCAAGGTCCGCGACACCCCAACTACGAAGTCCATAGTAATGCGCTCCCACTTCCACTCAGGTATAGTCATCTGCTGGAATAGGCCTCCTGGCCTCTGGTCCTCATACTTAACCTGCTGGCAATTTAGGCATCTAGCTACATACTCAACTATGTCTTTCTTCATCCAACGCCACCTATAATGTTATTTCAGGCCACGATACATCTTCGTAGCACCTGGATGAATGGAATATCGAGAACTGTGTGCCTTCTCTAGAATCCTCTCCCTCAAGCCATCAACATTAGGAACACATAGATGACCCTGGAGTCGCAGAACACCATCCTCGCCAATAGAAACCTCCTTGGCACTACCTTGTAGAGTAGTCTCCCTGAGAACCATCAAGTGCGGATCATCAAACTGTCGAGCCTTAATCTGCTCCATTAGTGAAGATTAGGCAACGACTCATGCAAGAACTCTGATGGGCTCTGAAATGTCCAACCTCACAAGTCTGTTAGCAAAGGACTGAATGTCTAAAGCTAGTGGCCTCTCCTCTACTGAAACGAATGCCAAGCTACCCATACTCTCGGCCTTCCTGCTCAAGGCATCCGCGACCACATTCGCCTTGCGCTTTGATGATAAAGAATGGTGATGTCATAGTTCTTCAGTAACTCAAGTTACATACGCAACCTCAAATTGAGATCCCTTTTGTTGAAAAAATGCTGCAAGCTGCGATGATCAGTGTAGACCTCATATGACACCCCATAAAGATAATGCCTCCAGATCTTAAGAGAATGAAAAAACGCGGCCAACTCTAGATTGTGCACAAGATAATTCTTCTCATAGGGCGTTAGCTGACGTGAAGCATATGCAATAACTCGCCCCTCCTCCATCAATACATAACCCAAGACAACGCGTGAAGTGTCGCAATATGCAGTATACATCCCCGAACTAGAAGGCAACACTAGGAATGGTGTGTTGTAGTCAAAGCCGTCTTGAGCTTCTGAAAGCTTGCCTCACACTCATCGAACAAACAGAACTGAGCACCCTTCTGGGTCAATCTAGTCAAATGTGCTGCAATAGATGAGAAGCCCTCCATAAACCGGCGGCAATAACCTTCTAACCCCAAGAAGCTCCTGATCTCAGTCGCCAAAGTAGGACGAGGAAAACTCTGAACTGCCTCAATCTTCTTGGGATCCACCTTAATACCCTCTCCTGATACTACATGCCCCAAGAATGCCACAGAATCTAACCAGAACTCACACTTGGAGAACCTAGTAGATAACTTCTGTTCCTGCAAGGTCTGAAGCACCACTTTCAAATGCTACTCGTGCTCCTCAATGCTACATGAGTAAATCAACATCAATGATGACAATAGCAAACGAATCCATATAAGGCCTGAACACCCTGTTCATCAAATCCATAAACGTCGATGGGGGCATTAGTCAAGCCGAAAGACATCACTAGAAACTCATAATATCCATATCTAGTACGGAAAGCAGTTTTCAAAACATCTGAGTCCCGAATCTACAACTGATGGTACCTCGATCTCAAGTCAATCTTAGAGAACACCCTAGAACCCTGCAACTGGTCAAACAAATCATCAATACACGGCAACTGGTACTTGTTCTTAATGGTGACTTTTTTCAACTGGAGGTAATTAATACACATCCGCATAGTCCCATCTTTCTTCTTCACAAATAATACTGGTGCACCCCAAGGTGATACACTCGGCCTGACGAACCCCTTTTCTAGCAACTTCTTAAGTTGTTCCTTCAAATCCTTCAAATCTTTTGGAGCCATATGGTACGGTGGGATAGATATAGGTTGGGTACCTGGAGAAAAATCAATACAGAAATCAATATCACGATCTGGTGGCATGCCTGGAAGATCAGAAGGAAACACATCGGAGAACTCCCAGATTACTGGTACTAAATCAATCGCCCGAGACTTTGTAGTAGTATCCCAAACATAGGCTAGATAATCCAAGCAACCCTTCTCGACCATGTGTTGAGCCTTCATAAAAGAGATAACCTGACTAGATGTACTAACAGACGAACCCTTCCACTTCAATCTAGGCAACTCTAGCATCGCCAAGGTAACAGTTTTGACATAGCAATCAAGGATGGCGTGATATGGGGATAGCCAGTCCATGCCCACGATGACAACAAAGTTGGTCATATCAAGCAACAGAAGATCCACTCTAGTCTCATACCCATAGAATGTAACCACACAGGATAGATCTGATCCACAACAATAGAATCACCCACAGGAGTGGACACATAAACAGGAGTAACATAATGACTCACGAGGAATATCCAGAGAGTGAGCAAACAGGGATGACACATATGAATAGGTAGACCCTGGATTAAATAGTACTGAAACATCTCTACTGCAGACAGAAATAATAATTGTGATCACGGCATCTGGTCTGGCCGGAAAAGCATAGAACCTGGCTGGCCTCCATTTATCTGGCCTCCACCTCTAGGATGGCCCCTACCCACCTTCCCTCCGCCTCTAGGCAGACGGACGGCTGGCGGGGCAGCTGGTGCTGTAATTATGGGCTGCTGGCCCTGCTGCACTACCTTGCCCTGAAGCCTGGGGAAAAATCTCCTAAGATCCCCTCACTCAAAAAAACCTCTCGGCGGGGTGATCTGCTGCCCTGAGGTATGATCCTGGTAGCCTGAATACCCACAAGAAGAACCCTAAATGGTTGGTGGGCGGTATGAATTCTTTAGCATGGCTAGGGGTGTTCATCGGTCGGTACGGTACGGTATTAGACATTTCGATTCGGTATTTTCGGTATTCGATTTCTTAAAATGCTATACCAACATCATACCTAATTAAATTTGGTATGGTCAGTTTTTTCTCCTTTTGATTTATTCGGTTCGGTAACTTCAGTTTGTGCGGTTTGAATACTAACAAGTTCATAGAGTCATACACTATAATATTCTTAATTAAAGTACTCAAAGGTAAAAAACTAAAAATATTTGTTGACAAGTTTTGTACAAAACCAGCAAATATCAACCTAAAGAGAGAAAACTGCACATAAAGGAATATTTGAGCATTAGAAATATCTTCTTACTTGCTTAGAGTTAATTGATGAGCTTAGAGAAAGTAAAATTTTAGTTTTTTTTTATATTTATGTTATAATTAATAATTTGTGTTTTGTATAATATAATATATATTTCGATACGATATCGGTATTCCGATATTTCATTTTATAATACCACATACCATACCTAAACTTAAACCGAATACTAAAATATCGAATACCAAATAGCAAAACTTTCGGTTTCGGTATGGTAATTCGGTATTTACCAAATTATGCACAGCCCTAGGCATGGCACCAAATAGGTACTGGAAGAACTCTGATGGCCTGAGTACCCACTGGGAGAACTCTGAATAGCTTGTTGGCGGTAAGAACTCTCCGACATAGCACTGAAATAGGGTCGCGCTAGAGCACCCCGTGGAGGCGGCGGTGCTGGATATGGGGGCCTACTGGGTTGACCCCTCCTGAACTGACCTCTACCCCCAGTCGGGGCACCTATGAACTCTTCGTAGTGACGGACCCTCTTGTCTTGATGCATCTTCTTTCTACCCCTCTAACGATAACCCTCAATCCTCCGATAAATCCCACTACTAGCTGGTAGGAAGTCCCCATCTCCACCTCCTAGGTCGTACTATCCCGAATACTTGAGTACAACCCCGCAACAAAACTTTGCACTCTGGGGAGTATCGTGAGTGCATGGCGAGACATCACACTGAATCTCACCTCATAATCGGTTATGAACATCTGACCCTACTGGAGCTGCTCAAACTGGAACCATAACTCTTCCCTTTGAGAGGTTGGAATATACCTATCCAAGAATAGGTATGTGAACTGGTTGCAAGTCATGGGAGGAGAATCTGATGGTCTACCAAGAAGATAAGATTGCCACCACTTATGTGCTCTGTCCTCCAACTGAAAGGTAGTGAAATCTACCCCATGAGATTCCAATATGCTCTTGTTGTGTAGTCTGTCGCTGCACCTATCAATAAAGTCCTGGGGTCCTCATGTCGCTCACCTCCGAAGACAGGAGGGTGAAGCCTGGTCCATCTATCTAGCAGCTTCTGCGGCTCGCCAGTTGCAGCTGGTCTAGGCTCAGGTACAACTGTTGCAACTGGCTGGGCTCGGCCCATGGGTAGTGCTTGGGGTATGATATACAGCGGCTGCATGCCTAGGAGCCTGAGCAGTAGGGGTATGTGCTCCCCATCCCGCTTGAGATGTGGCTGGGTCTGTTGGAAATAAACCAGCCTGAGTCATGGAATCCATGAACCGTAACATACAGCCCATGACCTCCTGAAAGCCTGGTGCTGACATGAAATTGACTGGAGTTGGCTCTGCTGCGGTCACCTAGCCCTGCTCCTCTACAATGGGATCCTCCACTAGATCCGCTGGTGGTGCGAATAGGGTAAATCTGGGATGTCCGCGTCCCCTACCTCGGGCCGGTGCCTTTCCCCAGCCTCTGCCTCGGTCTCTAGTAACAGGGGAGCAACTTCTCTCGGGTCCGGAACGTCAGCCGCGTGCGTTCCCACCATCTGTGAGAGATTAAGAGAAGAAACTTAGTACACCATCAACTGCACGATAGGAGATGAATAAAGAGTAGTTTCCTAACACCCTATAGCCTCTCGAAGATAAGTACGGACGTCTCCGCACCGATCCGTAAGACTCTATTAGGCTTGACCATAACTTGTGAGACCTACGGGTAACCTAGTGCTCTGATACCATGTTGTCACGACCCAATTTCATATCAGGCCGTGATGGCGTCCAGCACCGTCGCTAGACAAGCCAACAGTGAACAACCTAATGATTTTCTACTTTAACGAGTCTCCCAAGTAATAACTTTATTTTATTTAAAAGATTTAACGAGAAACATATTTAAGTTAATAAATGAAATCAGCTAAAAGTATTTATAACCATAGGAACAAAACCAAAATCACAAGTGTTACACCCCATGCTTTCGTGCATCGAAGTATGCCATAAGTAAATTGATATAAGCTCGGAAATGAGATGTTACATCCCGCATTTTCGTACGTTAAAGTTTCTTCGTAAGTTAATTGACGTAAGTTCGGAAATGAGATTATCTTGAGATTATAAGAATTATGCTATTTCAAACAAGTGATAAGTAAATTCGTGAAGGTGGGAGGATAAACAAATCGAAGCAAATGAATTTTGTCGAAGTTTGACATTTTAAGATAAAATATGGTTTAAGCTATAATACCCTGTATTTATGGACTAGTGTCATACAACGCACCACATGACCATAATAGTAAGGTGTATAAAGTATGTTAAAAGTGAGTAGTATTTTAAGTAATTTGAGATAATTCCTAATTATGTGGGTAATTGGTTAATTATTTGATTTGTGGATAAATATTTAAATGAGATTTGTTGGATAATTATAAGAGGGACAACATCCACGTGGGATTCTGGAAAGTTGGCAGCCCAAGAGGTCTTGAATAATTACTCATAAATCACACAATAAGGTGGCAAAAATTGGAGGATTTTTGGTGGCCAAGTCTTACAAGTGGGCCCACATCCGTTCTAACATAAGACCTCTTTAACTTAAAAGAGAGATGCATATTCATTTTGTAACGTGAATTTTTTTTAGCATATTCAACAATTCAACAAGTTCTCATAAGCATCTTTAAGAATTCAAACATGAATTCCTAATATCCTAGCAACGTGGGATTTTGCAATTTTAAGGGAATACGGTGTAATCTTTCTCAAGAACATCATACGGATTTTCTCCTACTTCGATCCGCCGTTACGTGATTTGCCGCAATTGACGTGTGTTAGAGGGATTGTCAAGAGAATCGGCTCAGGTATGTTAAGGCTATCCCTTCTTTCCTTTTGGCGTGATCTATACGAGACAAACGAAATGAGCAAATGCACAACTTCCATAAATGACTCTATTCATATAAGTATTAGAGGTGCCTATGTTCTTGAATTTTGATGTGTCTTATTATTACATTTTTTGTTCATGGGTCTCAGAAAAATACGTAAGTTGAAAAAGTTTACTTCATGATATTACTCAAAGGCATAATGGTCTTATAACATTTCAAGAGAGTTTATTGACGTACTTCTCATGCATTGCATTCATTTATACATGTACGTTGAACCATGAATAGATGGCGTTATATACGCGTATATATGTATATATATGTATATGGAATATGGAAAAAGGTTACGCCGTTATATATGCACCACCATCTGATCAGCAGGTATATGTTGATGATTTGCCCACAGTAGCCGAGATGATATGATGGGATGCTCTCATATGCTTGATGATGTTATGAATGCATATACACATGCATGGTATGATATTTATACGCATATGCATGACATTAAAAGTATTAAATGATTCACAGAGCTATTCAGACTTACAGGTCGAGTCTTTTACTCCATGTTTCTCTCATGTCTATTATTTACTGATTTTCATTCCTTACATACTCGGTACATTATTTGTACTAACGTTTTGTTTACCTGGGGACACTGCGTTTCATGCCCCCATGTCCCGATAGCATGTCGAGGGTGCTCCGAGTAGGCTATCAGCTCAGTGAAAGATGTTGGTGCGCTTCATTTGCTCCGAAGTTTCTTATTTGGTCAGTATGATTTTGACATGTATTGTTTAGTATGGTGGGTCCCTGTCCCGACCTTTATGGTAATTATCTACTCTTAGAGGCTTGTAGACATATGTCATGTACGTGAAAGTTTGTATGTCCATGTCGGCCTATGTTCAGTGTATGAGTGATCATTTTGGGCTTATAGGCTCGTATGTCTTATGTATAAGTTGGTATTACGTGTTTTATTCTAGTTATCCTATGACAGCCTTTCCGTCTCATTTACCTATGATGGTATGATACGAAAAGATACGTTATGTTGGTACTCGGTTGAGTAAGGTACTGGGTGCCCATCGCAGCCCATCAGTTTGGGTCGTGAAAAAGTGGTATCGGAGCAGTTCTGTCTTAGGGAGTCTACAAGTCGTGTCTAGTAGAGTCTTGTTTATGGGTGTGTTGTGCAACACAATTATAAGCAGGAGGCTACAGGGCATTTAGGACTGTCACTCTTTCTTCTTACTCTAGATCGTGTTATAGAGCTCGCTTATAAGAATTCAAACTCCTAACTCCTATTTTATTCGTAATAAGACGATGTCTACATATAGAAAGACAGTTGGTAAGAGATTGAATGTGGCTATGGAAAAGTTGAATCAAAGGAACTCGATTTTTCATGATGTTTATGATGAGTAAATGTAAGGTCTTCAGTAAATCATGTGTGTGCTAATACGTGTAAGCCTCTTGATAAGGAGTCTTAAGGCAAGAATTTCTATCCACCCCTATGGTGAAAGGCAATGAGAGATCCAGAAGATAGATACAAGTTTTAACAAGTAAAATAAGTAAGAAGAAGCAGGGTACGAGGCGCCGAATTAATGAAGATTATCTATCTTTACAATTCAGGAAGAGGAATATAAGCCTTTTCAGTTATCTTCAACAATAAAAGAGGTATGCACAATTGGTCGCACCCATCTTATTTATGCCCTATGGGGGCTGACAAAAGTAGTATAAGATAAGGACAGATATCAGGATACGACTGGGGTTAGAGTGGCCCAAAATGGTGGATGGATTATTTGCGTTAGTTGACATTTCCAAAGGATATTTCAAATGTTCTAATAGATCTCCTTGTGAGACACCCAGACGGTGCACTCTAAAATAGTACATCTAGATATGAGTACTACAAAGATAGGCACTGGAAGCCTTGAAGGGATAATGATTATCTTAGTGTGGCTCCCGTCCCTAGTAGAAAAAGAATGTTAGGCAATTCGAAGAGCCAATGGATGGAGCAAGGGGAGCTAAAAGCAAAAGAATGTCTTGTTCTAGTTTTCAGAATAAAGTGATAGACATAGATGTTAACGGGAAATAAGAAGAGAGTTAATAAAACATTATGAGTAAGATGTGATACATGGATGACAACAGTAGGTAAAAAAAATGACAGTATTACAGAGTCTATAGCCAGGTGAAGGAAAAGACGAGAGGTGACAGGCCTTGATACAACAAAAGAATATAGGCCATAAAGTCATATTCTCATTTCGAGAAATAAGTTCGTGACTCCAACGCGACTACTAGAAGGAAAAGTTAGATCCAGAATAATAGAAATCATCATGGGTTGGTGAACAAGATAAACTAAACATGAATTAGGGATCAAGTGATTTGATAATGGTCGACATCATGAGAATCTCAGATTTCATTTTGGTGATAATAGAATGGACAACAGAAGAAGATTCATGAGAAGTTCTGAGAATGGTCATTCAGGAAGAC
Source organism: Nicotiana paniculata (assembly GCA_005239505.1). Classification (NCBI taxonomy): domain Eukaryota; kingdom Viridiplantae; phylum Streptophyta; class Magnoliopsida; order Solanales; family Solanaceae; genus Nicotiana; species Nicotiana paniculata. The sequence continues at coordinate 128,793 of ML322637.1, forward strand.
GCTTACCTAAAGCAAGCAATGTGAGCAAAGTTAAGCTTAAGAGATTGTATGTGCTAGTTATACCAGGTGTCACCCTTGTGAGTAAGGAATTTTGTTATTTTTAGTACAGAAGGATTACCACAAGTCAAGTAAGTGTCATCGATGATGTGAGAAGACGCCAAAGATGAAGAGGTAAAACATCTATAGGTAGATCGTCGTAGCACTAAATCTTAGTAATCCCCTAAAAGTGGAAATATGGAGTGATGTGGCATTAAGTCAGAATTAAGTGGTTCTAATATTTAGGAAATGGTAAAGGAAGAAAGCGACAAAATGAAAAAGGGATGAGATTGCACTTATTCGAAGCCTAGAGATATGCTATGATTCCAGAACATTATGAAAACACAATGTCAAGGAGAGGAGGTAAGGGTTTATTCCCGAGATGTTAATGATAGATAAGGAGCCAGTGCGGGACATAAATTAGGACAAAGGAAATGACCCAAGAAAAATTACGCTGAATATTAATATGAGAATGGGCCAACGAGTAGTTAGTATTTGATTCAGAAAGGGCCTAGTTATGTCTAGACAAGAGGATATAGACAAATTAATAGATCGTGCAAGATAAACAGAGTGAACCCCAATATGGGGAATTCAGTCTCACAGATATGACATTGTGACCTTGAGAAATATTCAAATATGAGTTGGGGTGGTTAAAGATACGGTATGAGTGTTATGGGAATAAAATAGAGTCCCACTAGGAATACATTCAAAACATCAGTTCAGAAGCAACCGTACGAGCACATGAGTGTGGAGGTAAGTAACTAAGGATAATTATAGGCGAGTACGAACATCAACAATTCTATCGGGTAAACGATATATCAAGCTTGTAGTTTTACAAGAGCCAGAAGGTCTCCCTAAGTACTACAACGAAAGACTAGCTGAGGAAATAAGGAAGAAGGCTTCAATCTAAGCACAGTGACCTAAAAAGGAAATGGTCGTGTAACAACAGTCTCACAAAAACATTGTATGTGTTCCATAAGAAAGTGGCACCTACCGTGGCTAATGAACGAGGAGTAAAACAGAAGTGATAGTCAATATCATATGAGTTATGGAATTCCAATATGTGTGGGCACTAAGATAAGCTAAGTATGCACACAACAAGGGGGAAGAAAGATCAGGAAAGGTAATAGCTTACGTTTAAAGAAAGCTGAAAAGGAACGAAAGGAATTATTCGATCAACGATCCAGAGTTAGTTACGTTATGAACACAGTTAAGAGTTCAGAGTATTATCCATGCAGCATATATGTTGACAACCATACAACCATAGAAGATTCTAGTATAAGTTAAAAGAAAGAATTAATCCCAGGTCATAGACAAAGGATTGAATTGTTAGAAGATTGTATCATGGATATTCCATAGCGTCCATGAAGGGCTAAAGTAATAACTAATACCAAGAGCCGCAGATTAGAAGATAGCGTAAGCCTACATAAAGGTTGATCAGAAGGAAGAGGGAATTAAAAATTTACATCAATCAAGTGAATCAGGAGTCTGATTATTGGCCCAGACAATTATAGAAATCGTGATTGAGAACATTGCAGGATCATCCTCAATATCAGAGGCACAAGAGAGATAGTACAACAAAACTACTATTTTCTATAACGGCCCTACGATAGAGCCAGTTAGAAGAGTACCAGCCTCATAAAAAAGTCAGTATGGAGCTACCACCGGATTGTGTATGCACCAGCGGTGCAAGTATTATAAGAGAGCTTCAAGTTGTGGATGTGAATTATACCTATGTGGAAGGGAGTTCATGAAAGAGATAGACGATATGATGTGAGACTTTAAGATAAGTAAGGTAAAGGTGGACAACGTACGAGATACTCAAATGCAGAAGGTTGTGAATAGTCCTTACTTCGGATAGAAGGCTAAAAGTACGGGAATTCAATATCCAGGAATGGTAGCGTTGTCAGTGGCATGTCTTCCAACCTATAGTTTCTAGGTATCGAGAGGCCTAGTCAAGAGAGTAAAGAAGAGTTAGAGACGATGTGATGTCTCACTTGATGTTCCAGAATAACATAAGGAAATCTATGTTGCAAGCAAGTTGTGGGAAGGTTGCAATTAGTATAAATAGATATATGTAGGTCGCAAGCTAAAGTATGGTAAATCGGCAGGGTTTTAGGAAAACATGAGTAAGGATAAGAAAGGGCGAGTGAGAAGGTGACGAGAATGAATAAGTCCTCAGAATTAAGCCTATGAAAACAAGAGAGTTGATGGTTTCTCTAAGTTATAGAAGGCTCTGTATAGCCTGAATAAACTCAAAGGAGTCTAAGACTAGTAGAATTTAGAAGATATGGAATGCTGCCTTGGCCTTTGGATTCATTCACAGAACAGTTGCCTAGATGGAAAGAAGAGTATTAAAGTATTTGAAAGACATAAATTACGAAAATGATAATTGCATCAGTCACCATTCGAGGATGAATGTTCCAAAGGGGGGGGGGGAATGGTGTTACACCCCATGTTTACGTACGTGGAAGTGCGCCATAAGTAAATTTATCTAAGCTCGGAAATGAGATGTTACATCCCGCATTTTTGTACGTTAAAGTTTCGTCGTAAGTTAATCGACGTAAGTTCAGAAATGAGATTATCTTGAGATTATAAGCATTATGCTATTTCAAACAAGTGATAAGTAAATTCGTGAAGGTGAGAGGGTAAGCAAATCAAAGAAAATGAATTTCGTCGAAATTTAACATTTTGAGATAAAATACGGTCTAAGCTATAATACCCCGTATTTATGGACTAGTGTCATACAAGGTAACACATGACCATAATAGTAAGGTATACAAAGTGTGTTAAAAATGAGTAGTATTTTAAGTAATTTGAGATAATTCCTAATCATGTGGGTAATTGGTTAATTATTGGATTTATGGATAAATATTTAAGTAAAATTTGTTGGATAAATATAAGAGGGGCAACATCCACGTGGGATTTTGGAAAGTTGGAAGCCAAAGAGGTCCTGAATAATTACTCATAAATCACACAATAAGGTGGCAAAAAATGGAGGATGTTTGGTGGCCAAGTCTTACAAGTGGGGCCCATATCCATTCTAACATAAGACTTCTTTAACTTAAATGAGAGATGCATATTAACTTTGTAACGCGAAATTTTTTTTAGCATCTTCAACAATTCAACAAGATCTCATAATCATCTTCAAGAATTCAAACATGAATTCTTAGTATCCTAGCAACGTGAGATTTTGCATTTTTAAGGGAATACGGTGTAATATTTCTCAAGAACATCATACGAATTTTTCCCTACTTCAATCCGTCGTTACGTGATTTGCCGCATTTGACGTGTGTTAGAGGGATTGTCAAGAGAATCAACTCAGGTATGTCAAGTGTCACGACCAAATTCCCCCCCTCCCCCCCCCCCCCCCCCCCCCCCNATATTTATGGAATAACAACAATAAGAAATAAAATCTAATACTTTCTGAAAACAAATCTATATACAATGTACACATTCCCAAAACCCGGTAGCACAAGTCATAAGCTTTACATAAGTTCACACTAGAACTCTTAAATACAATTGTTCAAAAATAAGTACAACAGTGTATAAACAAAAACAATACGACGGTGACTCTAAAACCCACAAACGCTGTAGAGGTCTTACCTTGAGTCTCCTCAATAGCAAATGCGCTGCTAACTATCAATCGACCGGCTACACAAAATCTGGAATCTGCACAAAAATGTGCAAAAGAGTAGTATGAGCACACCACAGCGGTGCCCAGTAAGTATCAAGACTAACCTCGATGAAGTAGTGACGAGGACTAGTCAAGACAACCACGGGTTTAAGAGATGAACAAGTATAAATATAGGACAACGGATTACGACATTTACATAAGGGCTACACAATAGGGCTAAGAATACAGTAAATTCAATAAGGAAAGAAATAACAAGTAACAACGGAAAAATCGTAGAATAGCACGAAAGAGTAAGAGAAACACAACTAAATCCGAAATGTAAATATACAACAAGAACAAGTAAGGACTCAACAATTTTGACTACTTTTACATCAAGTTGTTAGCCATCTCCACGAGGTACGGAAACTCGGAAAAAAATCACCACTCACGGGTCCCAGTATCTGAACCCTAACATTGACATCTTGTGCCCTCATTTCAAGTAATAACTGCACGGGCGACTCACGTGCCAATTGGGGTCATTCCCACATATATGGTAAGTAAAACAAGATTATCTATACTCGACAACAACAAGGAAAAATCCTAAATTCGATAACAGTGCTTAACTGCGTGTATGCTTGTGCAGGTGTTCTAACATGCTTTAATAACCAATAAGCATAAGGAAAGAAAAGGGGCAACACGTACAATGTTTTCTCACAATTTCCACACGAATAAACTCACACAGTGCGTGTACCATTACACAATGCCAACAAGCAAAGAATGCCCCCAGGCCAACACAAGTATCACAAACACACGGCCCACCTTGTCTCGCCATATGTGCAATAGTAAAATGAATGCCCACCTTGTCTCGCCACACGCGCACAACAATGTTCTCACCTTGTCTCGCCACATGCGCAACCCACATATATTCATACCACCTTGTCACGCCGCATGTGCATTATCAATAGAAAACACGGCACGACAGAAACCTCGTGCATCACAATAATCATAACCGCACGGCAGAAACCTCGTGCATCACCACAACAATTATAACACAACAATGACAATAATACAAGATACGATAAATACATCAACTCAAGAACCTCCGATCACAAAAAAAGGCAAGGCTAATTCAAAAGAATAAGCACAATAAAGAACACTAGGCATAATAAGGACAACTCAACAAGGAAGAAAAAGACATGTAACAGTAGTACTTAATTGCACAGTTCGACAACAAGAAATTAATGTGAATCCGGTAATTCCAAATAAGGGCAAGCCAACTAAGAGGTAAGATATCTAAACTACCTTTAAGTTTGAGCAAATTTCGAGGATTTTCAACAATTTCACTTAAGGTTAACATGCAGGAAGGTAACCATAACTTTAATTAAGACTGAACAATTATAGGGTGGCGATGAAAATATCAAATATAGATAAGCAGTTATGAAGCTATAGCATGACAGTAAAATGGATGGAATCTTCAGTTTAATCGATTAGGAGTCAAATAGGCAATGAGAGTGAAACAAAAAGCAAGAAATTCTAATTTAAGCAAGTAAAGATGAAACTAGAAATTTGGAACTCAATCGTGTCAAGAACAAATTCATACTCTGTGAATATAAGAACCTAAGGTTCCTAAAAGGCCAACTTCTAAAAATAAGTCCGAGCACGCACTCGTCACCTCGCGTACAAGGACTACAATCAACACAGAAGACTCAAATCCTAACCAAAAATTAGGCAAGATACTTACCTCAAAGACGACAAACCGATACTCTAAAATTGAACTTCTCAGGCGAAAAGACCTCTTGACGGCTCAATCTAACCAAAAATGATTTCAAAACATAAATAAAACACATTAGAAACTATTCCGGATCATAAAGTCTAAATCTTTAACAAAATCCAAAAATTGACCCAAAACTCGACCCCTGAGCCCGCACCTCGGAACCCGACAATTTTTACAAAACCCGAACCACCATTCCAATATGAGCTCAACCATACAAAAATTACCAAATTTCGATATCATTTCATCTCTCAAATCATGATTTTTTATTATTTTTTTAACATTTCTTCAAAAACCAACATTTTTCCCAACCCAAAACACAACTTAAATGATGAAAACAAAGACAAAAACATGGAATATATTTAATTCGAGGTGAAGAACACTACCTACTCGATTAGCTTGAAAACCCCCAAAAATTGCTCCCAAATCCGAAGTCCAAAACTCAAAATGTGAAGAAAAATGGCTAACCCTCGTTTAAATGAATCTTCCCGGGCTTCCGCAGTTGCGATCAACTTAGCCGCATCTGCGCAACCGCAGGTGCCGTTTGGCACCTGCGCATCACTCCGAATTTGTGCCCAAGAAACCGCTCATGCGGTTCCGCACGTGCGCTCCAAATTTCCGCACCTGCGGATGCTGCCCAACTCGCTTCCTGTCGCACTTGCGCCTCCTTTCCCGCACTTGCGCCCAAGGTCCGCAAGTGCGATTATACCAGAACTCAGCCTCCCCAAAACCATGGAATTCATCCGCGACTCGTTCGAAACACACCCGGGGCCCTCGGGACCCTGTCCAAGCATACCAACAAGTTCCATACTCTAACACGGACCCGCTCAAGGTCTCAAATCACATCAAAAATGACGAAGCTATGAATCGCACAATGAATTGAGCTTATGAACTTTCAAATCTTCAAACTTCTAAACTCGTGTCGAAACCTATCAATTCAACTCGGAATGACGCCAAATTTTGCAGACAAGTCCAAATGACATCATGAAGCTGTTCCAACTCTCTGAATCTCATTCCGACCCCAATATCCCAAAAGACAACTGTGGGTAAAACTTCTCCACTTTCCAAACCTCAAATAATTTTCCAACTTTTCGCCGAATTGCCTCAAATTACTCTACGGACCTCCAAATCCAAGTCTGGGTGAGCGCCTTAGTCCAAAATGACCATACGGAGCTGTTGACATTATCCAAAACTTATTCTGGATCCATTTATACAAAAAGTTAAATTTCACCTGCTTAAGCTTCCAAAACTAGAATCCTTCTTCCAATTCAACTCTGAATCATCCCGTAACTGAATTCAACCATGCACGCAAGTCGATATACCTAATATGAAGTTTTCCAAGACCTTACGCCACCAAAGGGAGCTTGAATTCTCAAAATGACCGATCGTGTTGTTACATTAAGGCTATCCCTTCTTTCCTTTTGGCATGATTTATACGACACAAACGAAACGAGCAAATGCACGACTTCCATAAATGACGTTGTTCATAGAAGTATTAGAGGTGCATGTGTTCTTGAATTCCGATGTGTCTTATTACTACATCTTTTGTTCATGGGTCTCAGAAAAATACGTAAGTTGAAAAAATTTACTTCATGATATTACTCAAAGGCATAATGGTCTTATGACATTTCAAGAGAGTTTATTGATGTACTTCTCATGCATTGCATTCATTTGTACATGTGCATTGATCCATGACCAGATGACGTTATATATGCGTATATATGTATACATATGTATATGGGATATGGGAAAAGGTTACGACATTATATACGCACCACCACCTGATCAGCTGGTATACGTTGATGATTTGCCCATAGTGGCCGAGATGATATGATAGGATGACCTTAGAGGCTTGATGATGTTATGAACACATAACCCATGCATGGTATGACATTTATACGCATATGCATGACATTACAAGTATTAAATGATTCATACAGCTATTCAGACTTACAGGTCGAGTCTTTTACTCCATGTTTCTCTCATGTCTATTATTTACTGATTTTCATTCCTTACATACTCGGTACATTATTTGTACTGACATTTTGTTTGCCTGGGGATGCTGCATTTCACGCTCGCAGGTCCCGATAAACTGGTCGAGGGTGCTCCGAGTAGGCTATCAGCCCAACGGAAGATGTTGGTGCGCTCCATTTGCTCTGGAGTTGCTTATTTGGTCAATATGATTTGGACGTGTATTGTTTAGTATGGATGGGCCCTGTCCCGACCTTTATGGTAATTATGTACTCTTAGAGGCTTGTAGACATATGTCATGTACGTGAAAGTTTGTATGGCCCTGTCGGCCTATGTTCAGTGTATGAGTAATCATTTTGGGCTTATAGACCCGTATGTCTTGCATATAAGTTGGTATTACGTGTTTTATTCAGTTATCCTACGACAATGTTTCCGTCTCATTTACCTATGATAGTATGATACGAAAAGATACGTTATGTTGGTACTCGTACCGAGTGCCCGTCGCGATCCATCAGTTTGGGTCGTGACAATAAGTCTACTAATGTGTGCCAACATCTAGTGTCACAAGTATGTGGGCAACTAGTATAATGTACAAAATATGTCTACTCTACTGTCTGAAATAGAATATACAGAAACTAATCAAAAGAGAGAGACTCTGGCATACTGCTGAACGGCTCGAAAGGGCAGCTCACCATGAAATCTCGCACCAGGATCAAGTATGCGCGTCGGACAAATATCCATATGCACCTGTCTTAGATCCTGCACAGTTAAGTGCATACGTGTAGCGTGAGTACATAGAACAACATGTACCCAGTAAGTATCCAGTCTAACCTCGAAAAAGTAGCAACGAGGGATCGACTTTGACACTTACTAGGGATAATAATAATAATAAGTCAAAATTATAACTAAGTATGGATTACAAAAAATATATTGAAAACTCAATAACAGGAGATAATAAATATCCTTTTCAAAATTGTTAAATCCCAAATTTATCTTTCATCACTTAACAATTTATATCCTCAAAAATTAAAGCAATATTAATTATGAGAAGTCCCAAGAGTTTATCATGCACAAATAATGCAGAGGTCGTACGGCCCGAACCAACATTAAATATTTAAATTTTGCACTGCCGAGGGTCGAACACCGCGAACCATAGATGCATCTATCTGCTATCGAGGCGTTCGGCCCGCTCCACAAATAGAAAACACTTAAATAAACACAAGTTTTTCAATAACAGTCAAGTGTTCTATTCACAACCTCAAATAAGTGAAACTTATCCCTTTGGAATTATTTTACAATTTTTGATATGATTTAAACAATCCAATTAACAAGTAAGGGCGCAATCATTTCAAGTATAGCATGATATAGGTCCTAGACTACCCGGACTATAGCATAATTAGTAGCTATACACGGACTCTCGTCACTTCGTACGTACGTAACCCCCCAAAAATAGACACACATACTAATTAATTCAGCTATGGGGTAAAATCCCTCCTGCAAGGTTAGAAAGGAGACTTACGTCGTCTCAAAGCCTACTTTCCGGTTCAGGAATGTGCTCACACCCTCAAGTCGATTCCAAATCAATCCAAAACTAATCAAATGGTATATAAACTAATCAATACATGCTCAAAAGTTTGTATTCCAACTATAAAAGAGGTTACCCAACCATAAATATAAGATTCTTAAAATTCACCCCCGGGCCCACGTGCCCGGATTCCGGAAATTTTCGAAGAATTGTTACCCATAACTTCATGAACTAAAATTAATGATTTTCACTAAACTCTAAACCCTAAATCAAACAATATATAAACTAATAAATACATGCTCAAAAGTTCTTATTCCAACTATTAAAGAGGTTACCCAACCGTAAATGTAAGATTCCTAAAATTCACCCCTGAGCCCACTGTCACGCCCCAAAACCGAGGGACGAGACCGGCGCCTAACCAGATGATTCCGGTCAAGCGGACCTGGATTGCTTTCCTACCCAACGCGTTACCCTGTGTGCACCATATACAAATTTATAAATGACATAGCAAATGGAATCAAGGTATGAATTTACAACATAATTTCCATTTTCCTCTTTTAAAGCTTCAATCATTTGATAACCCTAAAATTATACAAACTAAACACAACATTTCCATCACGGGACCACGATTTTGAATAATTACAACTACTACCCAAAATATATATACAACCCACACAGTGTCTGCGGAACCTCTAAAGATACGGAGAAAAGTATATGGATTGGCCCGCAACAAGGCCCAGGCTATACCTTAAGGGAACAAAATATACAAAAGAAGATAGCATAGACTACACACGGCCCCGAAAGGAAATGGGGCTCACCAGAACTGCTGAGGAGATGAGAGGAAGGCACCACTATCGGCGGACTGAGCTACCTGCTATAGAACCACCTACATCCATATAAAAGATGTAGCGGCCCCGACAAAAGGGACGTTAGTACCATGGAATAGTACTAGTATGTATGGACAAACTTTACTGTAAGTAAAATCAAAACAGTTCATAGATAGGAGTCGGTCAAAGAAACCAGACAATTATTGCACAGAGATACAGAGATCACAAATGAGGTTTTCACAGTTTCATATTTCAATTGTTCCCCAGTTGCAGCGCGCAACCCGATCCCACCTTACAATCATATTCCACCCTTATTTCTTCTGTTACGGCGCGCAACCCGATCCCACCGGACATCATTAAATAGAAACAACAATCAACAAAATTCATAACAACCTAACAGCCATGTGAAATCAAAGGCACAATAATCTTTACCAAGTAGTGAGTCATGTATGGTACGCTATAACCATTTAGATCAGCCAAATCAATTCACTTTTCTTTCCCATAATTTACTACACAACCCTTAACACTTAGATACATTCAACAATTGAGTTCATTACCATTTTCATTCATTTAGTATCACTTTCTTTCATATCAATAAGTTCAAGCATATAACAGGTCTTGCACATGACAGAGTAAGCACAAAGAATCACATTCCGCAATCTCAAGTAGCATGGTGACATGAAAATCAACTAAGGCATTCAGAGGACATGATTCGTCATCTCATCACAATAGGACAATTGATTCGAACACAATCAAGCCAGGAATTCATACCGAGTGCTCAAACCCTAACAAGGTGACTCTACAAAGATTAAAGTTAGCCATACATACCTCGAGTCAGAATTTTCCTCTAATATCTATTCTCAAACCACCGGACCTGCTAACGCCTTCAATCTAATTTACAAGATGACATGATCAGACTTAAAATTTAAAAATCAGGAACTCATTTGGGTATTTTATCAAACACTATGTGATCCTTTAGATTAATTAAACCCTTTTTCTAGTGAGAATTTCTCTAACTTACTTCCCTTACTAGATTATGGTAAGCTAATCACATGCATGCAAGGTCTTTACTTTTATCTTCAAGAACCACCTAGGTATGTTCCATTTTAACTAGAATCCGAGAATTTAAGGAAAATGGGGTGAGAACTTTACCTCTTATGGTGAAGAAGACAACGACTACTCGAAGATTTCTAGGCCTGAGTTGAAATGAAGGACCAATTTGGTGGAGGATATGGCTTTCTCTCACTAAACTCACTCTCCCTTTCTCTCTATTTTAGTCAGATAGACGTTAAAATGAAAGGGGTAGGTGTTTTATAGGACTGGGGGTCAGGTATAAAAATTTAGAAATTATAAGCTCCGAAGTAGGGAATGCGATCGCATTCCTGATATGCGGTCCACATTTCTGTCGCATAAATGGCCCTCAGCTGAGCCAAAAAGAAAATAGGCTGCCCAGGTATGCGACCACTATGCGGTCCGCATACCTAATCTGTGATGGCATAGTGGACCGCAGATCCGCACAATTCTGGAAAATTTTATCTTTTAAGTCCCGGAGTACTTTTTACTTCAAAGAGGTCCGTTTTTAAGAATTTCTACAGTTATAACAACATGGGGACCTTCCCGGGCATCTTATTTAGTTAAGAAATTTTACGGGTCTTTACACCCACATGCCTGGATTTCGAAAAATTTCGAAGAAAATTGTTACCCATAACCTCATGAACTAAAATAAATGATTTTCACTAAATTCCATAACCATTTTCGTGGTAAATCCCATTTTTATCAAAACCTAAGTTTTTCATCTAAACCCATGATCTCCACAAATTTTCATGTTAAAACCTACCCATAATCTATATATTGAACTCACATTAGGTAGAAATTATTTACCTTCAAAAGCTAGGTCGAAATCCCCTCCTTGACAACTCTCAAATCGCCCAAGAGTGCAAGAAATGACCCCAAAAATGCCTAGTCTCGTTTTTAAAACCCACTGCCCAGCTGCCTCCTTCTTCGCAAACGCAGAAGAGGCCTCGCATTCGCAAAGGCAAATGGAGCTGGATCCTGGATACAACACATCGCGAACGCGACAAAGGCATCACGAGCGTGGAGGCTGGCTTGGGCTACCCTTCGTGAACGCGAGGGCTTCTCCGCGAACTTGAAGAATAATCAACGGCCCAAACCCAGCCCAGACTCCTCTAAGCGAATGCGAGTCGCCTCATGTGAATGTGAAGGTCACCGGTCCCAGACATTTGCGAACGAGGACTACCTATCGCGAATGCATAGCACAAAATCCCCCAGCCCCAATTCCTTCTACGCGAATGCGAGAGTCCTTCCGCGTTCGCGGAGAAGGAAACCATAACTAGAATTTCTGGTTTTTCAAACTTTGCTCCGAGGGGTTCAAAACTCCCTCGAGCCACTCGGGAGCCCGTCCAAAAGAACCAACAAGTCTGAAAACATGATACAGACCTGCTTAAACTCTCGAAATGCGAAAATCAACAACGGAACTAAGAATCCACCTTAAAACCAAATTGAATCAAAATATGAACTTCAAGTTTCCAAATTGCTCCGAACGCGCCGAATCATACTTAGACTACTCAGAATGACACCAAATTTTGTGAGCAAGTCTGAAATGACATTACCGAACAATCTCAGCCTCGGAATTCCATTCGGACCTCCATATCACCAAAACCTACTCCAAACCAATTTAAAGAACTTTACAAAACCTTCAAGAACCAACTTTCGATATTAGGCGTCGAAACGCTCTCGGGTCATCCAAAACCCAAACCGAGCATACGCGCAAGTCCAAAATCATCATATTAACCTATTGGAACCGTCAAATCCCGATTCCGAGGTCGTTTACTCAAAACGTTGACCGAAGTTAAACTTAGCCTTTTAAGGCCAACTTAAGGAACCAAGTGTTCTGATTTCAACCCGAACCCTTCCAAATCTCAAACTAACCATCCCCCCAAGTCATAAAACAGTAAACGCACATACGAATAGTCTTCTTTAAGGGAACGGGGTTCTAGAAAGCAAAATGACCATTCGGGTCGTTACATGGGGACCCACTAGCAATGGTCTATTCTCCTCCAAGTCAGCATACTCCATCCTCAACCCTCAGTGAACTCACACTCTGAGCAGGGGCCCACCTTCAACTAGATTAGGAAACTTGAAACCCCTAATAAGATAAGATTATTCACCTAGATCCTAGAACACTTAGCAGGCTGCCCACAAATAAGTATCTTCATAGCATTGGCCTCCAAGTCAACCCTTCATGTCTAGTGTGCAACACCATAGAGGAATCCATAAACCACATATTCTTCCTCTCTGCCAATTACAAATCTTTTTAGAACAACATATGCCTTTGTGCCACCAACCAATTTATGCCCATAGGTTTCACTCTTGATTCTTGGAATAAAACTTGGAACAAGCTAAAGGATAAACAGTTCAATGACAACATACAATGGCATTTCCTTTTTCCATTCTGCTTCTAGAACATTTGGCTAACTATGTGTCACGACCCAAACTGATGGGCCACGACGGGCACCCGGTACCTTACTCAATCGAGTACCAACGCAACGTATCTTTCTATCATACTATAATAGGTAATTCAAATAGAAAGGCTATTGTGAGATAACTATAGTGAAACATGAGGGAACACTCGACATAGGACGACCCAACGTGTAATACAAACTTATACATATGACATACGGGCCTATAATGCCGGCATAATCCTTAATATACTCAAAACGTAGGTCGACAAGGCCATACAAGTATCCGTATACATGACATGTGTCTACAAACCTCTAAGAGTACATAACTATCATAAAGGTCGGGACAGGACCCCCACCATACCAATCAATACATGTCCTAATCATACTGATCAAATAAGTAACTCTGGAGCAAATGGAGCGCACAAACATCTTCCGTTGATCTCATAGCCTACTTGGAGGACTCTCAACCTGTCTATCAGGACCTGCGGGCATGAAACGCAGTGTCACCAGGCAAAAGGGACGTCAGTACAAATAATTTACCGAGTATGTAAGGAATGAAAACCAGTAAATAATAGACATGAGAGAAACATGGAGTAAAAAACTCAACATGTAAGTCTGAATAACTCTGTGAATCATTTATATTTATAATGCCATGCATATGCGTATAAATTTTATACTATGCATTGGGATATGCGTACATAACGTCATCAATCTTCTGAGGGCATCCCATCATATCATCTCGGCCACTGTGAGCAAAATCATCAACGCATACCAGCTGATCAGGTGGTGGTGCATATATAAAGTCGTAACCTTTTCCATATATATATATATATATATATACATATATATATATATACATATATATATATATATACGTTTATGTAATGGCATCTGGTTATGGGTCAATATGCATGTATAAATGAATGAAATGCATAAGAAGTACGCTAATAAGATTTCTCAAAATGTCATAAGATCAATATGCCTTTGATTAATATCATGAAATAAACTTTATCAACATATTTTCTGAGACCCATGAACAAATGATAGAATAATAGAACACATGGGGAATCAAGAACATAGACACTTCTAGTATTTCTATGAATAGAGTCATTTATGAAAGTTGTACATTTGCTCGTTTCGTTTGTATCGTATGGATCATGCCAAAAGGAAAGAAGGAATAACCTTAATATACCTGAGCCAATTCTATTGACAATCCCTCTAACACATCTCAATTGCGACAAAACATGTAACGATGGATCGAAGTAGGGAAAAATCCGTATGATATTCTTGAGAAAAATTGTATCGGGCTTTCTTAGAATTTGCAATTCACGTTGGACCTTGTAGGAGTTCATAAGAATCGTTTTAGAGAATTTCATCATCCGTTACTAAGTAAACATTGTCATTTCCCTTTAATCATGTAGGGAGGTAGTTTCTTTTATCAAGGAGACTAGGCCCCACTTTAGGATGACTAAGCTTTGGCCTAAAGGCCCCTAATCTGCCACCTATTTTAATGACTAAGAGCCATTACTTTGACTGATGCAATTATTTGTCTCATAATCGGATAGCTCTTACGAATGGTTTTAATATTGTCCTTACCATTTAGGCAACTATTATGTGAATAAATCCAAAGGCCAAGGCATTCCCCCCTTTAGGACTCTTTCTTACACCACGAGTTGTGGTCGGAATTCTTCCGATCTCGTAACTGTTGCTACCTTCTCTCATGCAAAATGTACGACTTTTTCCTTGCATGTGCGCCTATGCGACTCTTCTCTCCAGATTTTAGCCAATCTCTAGGCCTCAGTTGGTGAACATATGCATAACTATGACAAGTTGTCCCTCGGGGAACCTACAGGTGTACTGAAATTCTTCTCTCGATACTTTGTTGAACTTACGAATATTTCTATATCTTATTTTATAGAACCGGTTATCCATATGTATGACTTTACTGCATCTAGGTAGGTCATACCATACCATAACTCTTACTTCCATTTATCATTACTGAGGTCTGCTACCAAACTCCAGGTTACTCTCGTTGCTTATCCTATATGTATAAGTCTAAGTCCTTTAATGCTTCCTCATTACTGTTCATCTTAAGAATGACGGCCTAATTTGATCTCATGCTTTATAACTTTTATCCATCCATTGTTGAATCACCTCAATGTTGATCTATAGTTTACCACTTATAACTTGAAACTACTTATGTAATCACTAGGGCTCACGTTGCATCGACGAACATTTGAAGTGATTTTCTTGATCCACTTAGGGGAGATACGTACTTCCATAACCGTATTTTATGGCATTCTTACGTGGTTCATCTTATAGGGGTATTTTAATCTTGTACGATTCATGAAATCCCTTTTTTCTTCTTCAAATCATTACTCAAATCGAAAGCCGAGATGCCATCCTTTATTTATCACAATTACACCCTCATTCTAATACTAGGGTAGCATTTCATCTCTTCTAAATGTTGTTAGTCTTAGACTTCTTTGAGTTTATTCAGGTTATACTGATCTTTCTATAACTTAGAGAAACCATCAACTCTTCTTGTTTTCATGGGCTTAATCCTGAGGGCTTATCCATTTTCGTCACCTCTTCACTCGCCTTTTCTTATCCTTACTCATGTCTTCCTAATACCTTGTCGTTTTACTATACTTTAGCTTGCGACCTACACATATCTATTTATACTACTCGCAACCTTCCTTTCACATAGGTATGATTTCTCATCCATAACTTGAAGCTCTGTTATAAAACTTGCACCTCTAACGCATACATAATCCGGTGGGAGCTTCATACTAACTTCTTATTAGACTGGTACTCTTCTAATTGGCTTTCTCGTAGAGCCATTATGGAATATGGTTGTTGTACTATCTCTCTTGTACCTTTGATATTAAGGGTGATTCTGTAATGTTTTCAATCACAATTTCTATAATTTTCTGGGTACAATAATCAGACTCCTGATTTACTTAGTTAATGTAACTCTTAGTTTCCTCTTCCCTCTGATGAGCCTTTATGTAGGATTAAGTTATCTTCCGATCTATGGCCCATGGTATTAGTTATTACTTTAGACTTTCATGGGCGCTATGGAATATCCATGATACAATCTTCTAATGATTCAATCCTTTGTCTATGACCTGGACTCAATTCTTTCTTTTAACTTGTACCAGAGTTTTCCACGAATGCATGATTGTCAACATATATGTTGTATGGACAATACTCTGAAATCTTAAGTGCGTTCATAACATAACTAACTTTGGATAATTGATCGAATAATTTCTTTCGTTCCTTCTCATCTTTCTGCCTTTGTTGCGTGCATACTTAACTTATCTTAGTTCCCACGCATGTCGGAATTTTTGTACAACTCATATGATATTGAATATTACTTTTGATTTTACTTCTCGTTCATTAGCCACGATAGCTGCCACTTTCTTATGGAGTGCATACATTGTTGTTGTGAGACTGTTTTTACATGGCCATTTCTTCTTCATGTTACTATGTTTAGGTTGAACCTTCCTTATTTCCTCAACTAGTATTTCATTGTAGTACTTAGGGAGGACCCTCCGACTCTTGTAAAGCTGCGAGCTTATTATATCGTATACTCGACGGAATTTTTGATGTCCTTCCTCGCCTATAATTATCCGTACGTACTTACCTTCGCGCCCTTGTGCTCGTAGTGTTGCTTCTGAACTGAAATTTTTTGATTGTTTCCCAGTGACACTCTCTTTTATTTTCGTAACACTTATACGACACCTTTAACCACTCCAACTCCTATTTGAATATTTCTCAAGGATCACAGTGTCATATCTGCGAGACTGAGTTCCCATGTTGGGGTTCACTATGTTTATCTTGCACAATCTGTTGATTTGTCTGTATCCTCTTGTCTAGCCATAATTAGGCTCTTCCTGAATCAACTACTAACTACTCGTTGGCCCATTCTCATATCAATATCCCACACAACCTTTCTTGGGTTATTTCTTTTGTCTTAACTTACCTCTCGCACTGGCTCCTTATTTATCAAAAACATCCCGTGCCGGAACCCTTACTTCCTCTCCTTGACACCGTGCTTACATAATGTTCTGGAATCGTAGAATATCTGTAGGATTTTGGATAAGTCAATCTCATTCCTTTCTCATTTTTATCTCATTCTTCCTTTACTAGTCCATAGTTACTAGAACCACTTAATTCTGACTTAATGACACATCACTCCATATTCCCCCCTTTAGGAGAGGACTAAAATTTAGAGCTACGAAGATCTAACTATAGATGTTTTACCTCTTTATCTTTGGCGTCTTTTCATATCATCGATGACGCTTACTCGCCTTGCGGTAATCCCTTTTTACCAAGGATAACAAAATTCCTTACTCAATAGGGTGACATTTACTGTAACTAGCACACATAGTCCCTTAAGCTTAACTTTTCTCACATTGCTTGATTTAGGGAACCATTTTCCTGAATGACCTTTAAAGGTTATTCTTCTGTCGTTCATTCTATTATCGCCAAAATGCAATCTCTAAAATTCTCATGATGCCGACTATTACTCAGTCCTTAATTCATGTTTAGTTTATCTTGCTCACCAGTCCATACTGATTTTTATTACTCTAGGGTCTAACGTTTCCTTCTGGTAATCACGTTAGAGTCACGAACTTATTTCTCGAAATGAGGATATGACTTTATGGCCTACACTCTTTTGTTGTCTCAAGTCTTGTCACCTTTCGTCTTTTCCTTCACTTGACTATAGGCTTTGTAATACTGTCATTTTTTTATCTACCGTTGCCACCCATGTATCACATCTTACTCATAATGCTTCATTAACTCTCTTCTTCTTTCCCTACTAACAATTCTGTCTGTCACTTTTATTCTAAAAACTTTAACAAGATATTTTTTTGGTTGCTTTTAACTCCCCTTGATCCATCTACTGGCTCTTCTGGTTGCCCAACATTCTCTCTCTACTACGGACGGGAGCCACACTAAGGTAATATTTATCCCTTTCAGGCTTCCAGTGCCTATCTTTGTAGTACTCAAATCTAGCTGTACTATTTTAGAGGGCACCATTTGGGTGTCTCAAAAGGAAATCTATTATCACATTTGCAATATTCTTCAGAAATGTCAACTAATACAAACAATCCATCGACCATTTTGGGCTACTCTAACCCCAGTCGGATCATAATATCCCGTCTTTCTATTAAACTCCCACATGGCATATCTGAGATGGGTGTGGTCGATTGTACATACATTTGTATTTTTGAAGGTAACTCAAAGGGCTTATATTTCTCTACCTGAATTTACTGATAATCTTCATTAACTAGCGCCTCGTACCCTTCTTCACCTTGCTTCTTTTACTTGTTGAAACTTGTATCTACCTTCTAAATATCTCATTACTTTTCACCATATGGGTAGATAGATATTTATGCCTTAGGGCTCCTTATCAAGAAGCTTACACATTTTAGTATACACATGACCTGCTGAAGACCTCACATTTACACATCATAAGCATGATGCAAAATCGAGTTCCTCTGACTCAACTCTTCCACATCTATATCTCTTACCAACCGTCTTTCTGGATGTAGGTATTGTTGTATTATGAATAAGATAGAGTTTAGGAAATTGAGTTCTTACAACTGAGCTCTACCATACGATCTAGAGTAAGAAGAAAAAGCGACAGTCTAATGCCCTGTAGCCTCCTGCTTATAAGTGTGGTTCATAACACACCTATAAACAAGACTCTACTAGACACGTCTTGTATACTTCCTAGGACAGAACTGCTATGATACCACTTCTATCACGACCCAAACCGATGGGCCATGACAGGCACCCGGTACCTTACACAACTGAGTACCAATGTAACGTATCTTTCGTATCATACTATCATAGGTAATTGGAATGGAAAGGCTACTATGAGATAACTAGAGTGAAACATGAGGGAGCACTCGACATAAGATGACCCAACGTGTAATACAAACTTATACATATGACATACGGGCCTATAAGGCCGGCATGATCCTTAATATACTCAAAACATAGGCCGACAAGGCCATACACGTATTCGTATACATGACATCTATCTACAAGCCTCTAACAGTACATAAATATCATAAAGGTCGGGACATGGTCTCCACCATACCAATCAATACATGTCCTAATCATACTGACCAAATAGGCAACTCCGAAGCAAATGGAGTGCACCAACACCTTCCGCTAAGCTCATAGCCTACTTAGAGGACTCTCAACCTGTCTATCGGGACCTACGAGCATGAAACATAGCATCCCCAGGCAAAAGGGACGTCAGTACAAATAATGTACCGAGTATGTAAGGAATGAAAACCAGTAAATAATATACATGATAGAAACATGGAGTAATAGACTCAACATGTAAGTCTGAATAACTCTGTGAATCATTTATATTTATAATGCCATGTATATGCGTATATATGTTATACTATGCATAGGTATATGCGTACATAACATCATCAAGCTTCTGAGGGCATCCCATCATATTATCTCGGCCACTGTGAGCAAAATCATTAACGTATACCAGCTGATCAGGCGGTGGTGCATATATAACGTTGTAACCTTTTCATATATATATATATATATATATACGCGTATATAGCGACATCTGGTTATGGGTCAATGTGCATGTATAAATGAATGAAATGCATAAGAAGTACGTTAATAAGATTTCTCAGAATGTCATAAGATCAATATGCCTTTGATTAATATCATGAAATAAACTTTGTCAACTTACGTGTTTTCTGAGACCCATGAACAAATGATAGAATAATAGAACACATGGGGAATCACGAACATAGACACTTCTAATACTTATATGAATAGAGTCATTTATGAAAGTTGTGCATTTTGCTCGTTTCGTTTGTATCGTATGGATCATGCCAAAAGTAAAGAAGGGATAAACTTAACATACCTGAACCGATTCTATTGACATTCCCTCTAACACACGTCAATTGCGACAAAACACGTAATGACAGATCGAAGTAGGGAAAAATCCGTATGATATTCTTGAGAAAGGTTTTATCGGGCTTTCTTAGAATTTGCAATTCACGTTGGACCTTGTAGGGGTTTATATGAATCCTTTTAGAGAATTCCATCATCTGTTACTAAGTAAACATTGTCATTTCTCTTTAACGATATAGGGAGGTGGTTTCTTTTATCAAAGAGAGTAGGCCCCACTTTAGGATGACTAAGATTTGGCCTAAAGGCCCTTAATATGCCACCTATTTTAATGACTAAGAGCCATTACTTGGGCTGCCACGCTAAGGAGGGGGAGGGGGGAGGCTAAGCTTATCCAACAATGATAATTAATTAGCTAATCTTTCACTAAAATCAATAATTACCTAATTATCCACATAATTAAGAATTATCTCAAATTACTTAAAATACTACTTATTTTTAACATACTTTATACATTTTACTATTATGATCATGTGGTACCTTGTCTGGCACAAGTTCATAAATACATGGTATTATAGCTTAGACCGTATATCCCAAAATGTCAAACTTCGACGAAACTCCTTTTCTTCGATTCGCTCACCCTCTCACCTTCACGAATTTACTTATCACTTATTTGAAATAGCATAATACTTATAATCTCATTCCCGAGCCTACATCAGTTAACTTATGATGAAACTTAAACGTACGAAAATGCGGGATGTAACATCTCATTTTCGAGCTTTCATCAATTTATTTATTACGTACCTTCACGTATAAAAATATGGGGTGTAACACTATGAACAGTAACCTGTTTAAGAAAAAGAAGGAGCACGTCAAAACCAACACGGTTATTTCCCAAGCTATAGAATATCATTTACCAACCATGAATAATGCTTGGAAACAATGGATTACCATAAGTATCAAATGGAAACTCCCTAATAGAGGCTACTTTAAACTAAATATTGATGACTTATCCCTTGGTAATCCAGGGACTGGGAGCATAGGGGGATGGGTATTTAGGAACCACTCAGGTGGGAGGACTACTGGCTACATGAAAGGCTTTTCAAACATAATAAAAAATCTGGCAGAGCTTTATGCACTGCTCGAAGGTGTAAAGATAGCAGCACATCACAACCTCACCTCTTTAGTCATTAATACTGACTCACATGTGATCATTAGAATGCTAAAACATAGTCATCTTTCTTATGAAAATATTATTTGTGAATGTAGGTCCTTGATGACACAGCTGGGGAACCCAGCCACTAGCTATAGCTTCAAAGAGCAGAATCAGGTGGCAGACCTCCTAGTTAAGGAAGTAGCAAAGAAGAAGCTTTTTGACAAAATTAGGATTTTGACAGTTCCTTCGGTGCTTATCAATAATGCACTATAGACAGACATCCTAAGAACTAATTTTAGCAGAGAAACTTTGGTTTGTAATTTAGTAACACTAATGCAAACAAGGCTGGCCACCTCACTTGCTACCCTTGTAATTATTTTTGTTAATTAAGTATTTGGTGTATCAAAGAAGAGATATGGGGTATCTAGGTAATATAATCTTTAAAAGGAGTATATTTTGTTATTTTTTAAAAAAAGAAAATATTTTGGTCATTAAGTTTTTAAAAGGGCTCTTAGTATTTTTTTGCAAAAAAAAGAAAAATTATTTTGTCATGTGTCGGGGCTGAAAGGTTGTCTATAGAGTCGAAGCCCAGGTCTGTTTCTGAACAATTCAACGTCCTCTTCCTCTACCATTTCACTTCTTCACTTCCAGTATCCGTCACAGACGGCGAAACTGGAAACAAACGGCGAACAATGGCGGGAACTTCACGGGGAAGTACTCGAAGCAGAGCTTCGAAATCTTCCGCCGAAAATGCCCCAATCCTCAGTCCTCCCAATCCAAAACTACGAAAGGATAAAACAAGAACTAACAGCTTAATTCGCATTTGCAATGTGAACCTCAAGTTCCTGCTAGGGTTTGGGATTATTTCCTTAGTGATCGCAATCTTTTTCATTTATCCGATCGTTAATTCCATGGATAAACCTCAAAAACCCAGAGTGATCACTCCACTTCCAGCTCCAAAACTAATGGATCTTCCAATGGTAAATTAAACACCGAATATTTGTTTCCTTCTCCATTAAAATTTTAATTTTTGATAATTTATACATGTTGATGCAGTTTCAAAGAGAGCATAGAGAGAGCTTGTACTGGGGTACTTACAGGCCTCAAGTTTATTTCGGAGTTCGTGCAAGGTAATATATATTCTGCTCATATGGTATATTGATAGTGTAAAACTAGTAAATATAGATATATGCTTACGATAATATTGGAATGAAGCCTATCCAAATAGAGCGGAATGGACTTTGAGGAATCATAAAGTTGAACCGTCTAATTTGTGATTGAGACATAACAGTAGTACTACCTGTTGTATCTTAAGCTAGAAGGTAAGGATTAGGGATTAATAAATTTTAAGGTTTTGGTGTATTGACTGCATTATGATGGTACCTTTTTCCCCTTCTTTTAAGAAAATTCAATTATCCATGACTCAGGTTCTTTCTCATTAGTGGCTTGTGATTTAATATTTGGTTACTGACCTAGGCCATGCCAGGGTTTCTTGGTCCTGCATTTGTTGAAATAAAAGGACTCAAATATTGAAAATTGTACAACAAAAACATGGAAAAGAGTGGTCAAAGCGTTGTAGCTTTAAAGATGATATAAAATGCTTATTTAATGTGATATACTGGAATCCTGGGACATCCTAACTCAATAAAGGTTACATAAGTAAGAGATGAAAGGATTACATAAGGAATTGAATGGTATCTTTTGACATCATAAGATAATCAGAGAGTTAATGTGGACTTGTAAAGAAAAATGTTTTAGAATTAATGTGAAAGATATTATTTCTTGGTTATTGTCACTCTAGCTTAAAAATAAAACAAGTTCATCTTCTGTTGACATAATCTGAAGAAAGTATCTTACAAAGTTATGCTGTTATTTAACCTCGCTGGACCTATTCGTAATATCATGCAGCGAATGAATGCAACCACTGACAAGCTGTGAAATCTGGTGCAAAGATTGCACAAAAACATGGCTATGTTTTGCTGTAATTGCGTAATAGTTGGTCATTTCCGTTTAAATATTTGGAGTGGGGGAAACAGAAGGACCCGGACCCTACTTTGTGGGATTACACTGGGTTTGTTCTTGTTCTTGTTGTGAAGGATGTTTCACATAAATAGAGTGCTATAATGCCTGATATTCTGCAGGTTATCCCATTCTCCCATAGCGAATTTTGAATAGACCTTGTTGGTTCAACTATGGACAACTTCAACAACTAATTGTGTCACAATTAAGCATTTTCTATCTAGGCAATGAAATTGTTGATGCATCAAGTTCCATGCCACTGTCTGGTTTAGATAGAAGTATTACTGACAATAGGGATGCCATTCTGGTGTTGAGTCGGTCAACTCCTCTATCATGCTCTCTATAGTTTGTGATGTTACATGGTTCTTGCTTTTTTATATGCTAAAATATACTCTATCATAAAACTTCTACTGGTATGTTCTTATAATTTGCAGGACTCCACAATCATTAGTTGCTGGTTTAATGTGGATTGGAGTGAAGGACGGGAGGTATTTCATGCGTCATGTATGCCAAGATTCAGATGAGTTGAAACAATATGGATGGACTAGTCATAATGGACGGGATTATGGACATCAGGTTCTGACTGAACAGACAATGTCCTTGACAACTAGCTTTCTGAAATTGAAGGCCCGTGGTAGTGGCTATGGCGGAGACTGGGCTGTTCGAATTGGCGCGCAGAGCAATGAGTACTTCTCCTTACTATCTCTCATGATATTGCCTTCTTGAGCTTGACATGCCTATACATGGCTCTAGTGGTTGTGAGGTGAAAGTATGTTTAGAATTTGGTCCTCTAGGCTCTAGTAAGGAAATAGCACGTTATGCCATCTTATGGAAAGCTTTGTCATTTGCTGCAGATCAAGATTCATCTTTTGGTTTTTTAGCAATTAATGATGATATAGATGTAGTTGACTGATTGAGTGATGATCTTGGCAATTGAAAGAAAAGGTGGTCTACATTTCATCAACTACTCCTTCCTTGTTCATTATTAGTTTGTGAATGTGTCTGACAAGTAATAATAACTTAGCTGGCAGAATTTCTTGGAAGATATAGCTAAGATAATTTCGAGTTGAATAATAAATTTGAAGAGTGATGGCATATTTTAAACTTTAGGTGGGCCTACCATGCACTAGTCAAATGTTTGGTAAAATTGCTGGATGAGAACAGATTGCCTGGACTCTGAAAAGTTTATTTTGTGGGGCCAAATTTTTAAAGCAGTAGTAGGAGCAGTTATTGCTGCTATTGCTTATTTTTACCTTTACTTTTTCTATTTTTCACAGATGATATGTTAACAATCTTTCAGTACTTTTCTCCATAATCATGCACCAAATGTCTGTCTCTCCTCTCTAAAAGCATCCGAGCTTCAAGAGACCTTAATCAGAATATTGCCTTCTCTTATTAGAAGTCTGCTGCATTTGCGTTTCAAGTTACTTTTGGCACCACTCACCTAAACATGAACTATTTTTGTTTCTAAAAGAGCTGTATTTCCACCTGCAGTCTAATGATAATACATGGATTAATTTTTTTTCATGCTTTGCGTCCCTTATACAATTTACCCTTAAATTCTTCACAGATCTATACCCGATGATGAAATGTTAAACACCGCACACTTGTTTTTTTACATGGCTGATGAAGGAGGAAAAAGTTTTAATTTGGGTAGAGGAGTCCTGGAAATTCATGATGATTCTGTATTGGCGTCAGGATCACGTAGTGACATTGGAGACTGGCAGCTTCACTTATTGTCAGAGGTAAGTTTGCTGACTGGTTTTCAGTTGCAATTGAAAAGTTAATGATGTCAGTTGTCTTCAATCTTGCTATGATTATGCATCTATTGATGCGGTTTTCTGAAACTATTGCCTTATGTATATCTTCCATAGCTCTTCTGATCTTTGTGGCTTATTATTTTATACGGATATTGATTTGTCAAAAAGAAGAGGATACTGAGCTTTTAAAGTGATAGTGCTAGTTTGAGCGATCTTTCTGGTTTATTTTCCCTTTTTTGTTTTCTTATAGGAGGGTTTTATGTCCTCCATTTGTGCTGCTATGTAAGGATTTGCTAAGTAGGAGCCTAGGAGATCTTTTGTAGTCTTCAGGTATGGTTGCACACAGAATGCTCTTTCCATTTGTTTGTCACATACAGCTTTTAGAGTCTTATTGCTGGTTAGGATGCTAATGGCTTCATTACAAAATATAACATGAGGGCTATTCTTTGGTTCACATGAAGATGGACCCAGGAATTGAGCTCAGGGTGAAGTAACCCAGATAATTGAGTTGGAGAGAAATGTGTCTAAAGTCCCAATTCAAACCAAAAACTGACTTGACTCTCGAGGGTTGAGCTATGTTAAGGATGATGGTTAATGTAAGGGTTTTTCTTGGTAGGGAGTTAAAGCCTGCAATGAGGAGAGTACGTCGCTAGGAGGATAAAGGTATTCCTGATTTTTGGACGATTGTAAAGGTAAGGAAGAGAAATTGCTGATATATCATGCTTTGCATTTTCAGGCCTTTCAATAAATAGATGAGCGGGAAATCTAATTCTCAATCTTTGAAGGAACCTCAGATTTTTCTGCTAGTTTTAGTAGAATTAGAATGTTGGTGTCCAAGTTTCTGCTCCTATTCAGTTGTTCTAGTTAATAGAAGAAAGGATGTAATCTTTGCTCAGGTGGAGATATGCCTTTTCTTCTACCACATTGTTCAATTAACTACAAAAGAAACTTAGCCAAAGGAAGAAACTAGTCAGAGTTGAATGCAGTTTTGTCAAAGACTCATTTTTTTTTTGATGAAGGTATTTCATTAGAAAGGCATCAAGTAGATGCAATAGTTACAAAATCAGAAGACAAAAATACAGAAACATAAGAGATTGTAAGCCCCTCTAGGATGTGCTAAACTATAACTAAGGAGCTAACAAAGTCGAAAAGGTGGTCATGCTAATTACAGGGGTTAACTTAACCCAGCTAAAAAGTGTGAGCAAACAATTAGCTTTAGGAGTGTGATTTGGAGTTGAGATTCCATCAAAGCATCTTTGGTTCCTTTCGTTCCACAAACTCCAAAAAATAACTGCAGGAATCATTAACCAGATCTCCTTGATGGCCTTATCAACTTCCCAAAGACTCCAGCTTGTGTATGCCTCTCTAATATACGATGGCATGACCCAGTTCAAGCCGAAAAGACAAAAGAACATGTTCCACAGATCAGAGGCAACTGGGCAGTGCAAGAGCAGGTGACTGACATCCTCTGAGCTTTCCCTACACATGTAGCATCTGTTGACCAGTTGAAAGCCTCTTCTATTGAGATTATCCTGTGTTAAGCAGGCTTCATATAAAGCAATCCAGCTAAAACAAATAACCTTGGTGGGTAGTTTGGTCTTCCATATTAGTCTCCACGGCCAAGGGTCTGAGTCAAATACCTGGTTCTGAGTACAGCTGTGCTTATAGTATTCTTTCAATGTAAAGATGCCCTTTTTCCCCCACTTCATAGTGTCAGGAAGATTCTCATCGATGGTGAAGACCTCCACTCTGGCTAACATGTCCATCAAGCTGTCCATTTCCCAATCTTGTATAGATCTTCTAAGGTGCACATCCCATATATTGCCATTTCTGTTCTGGGCAATGGAGGAATCCTTATCAAGGGCAATCTGGAAAATGGTGGGGTATTCGAACATGAGTGGGGTGTTGCTCATCCGTTTGTCTTTCCAAAACTTGATATGTGCTCCATTCCCTGCTTTGTAGTGAACATTCTGGACAAATTCCTGTCCAAGTTTGCTGATGTACTTCCATGGCCCAACACCATAGGGTGCAAAGGCAATTTTAGTGCTCCAATTATCTCTCTTCCCATGCTTGGAGGCGTTGACTACCTCCTTCCAGAGGCTTGAATCACTTGTGCCATATCTCCACAACCATTTCATTAGCAAGCTTTTGTTGTGGATGGTTAAGTCTCTGATACCCAGACCTCCTTTGCATTTTGGTTGCATGACCTTGTTCCACTTTATCAAGTGGAACTTATGAGAGCTGCTGTTCCCCTCCCATAAGAAATTCCTTCTGATCTTGTCTAGTTGGTTTAGCACCTTTTTGCGAATGGGGAACAAAGACATGTGATATGTAGGGATACTACCGAGCACACTATTTATGAGAGTTAACCTACCCCCCATTGATAGATATTGCAACTGCCATGATGCTAATCTCTTCTCAAATTTTTCAATGACTCCATTCCATACCTCGCTACTCTTGAATTTAGCACCCAATGGGAGACCTAGGTAGGTCGTAGGAAGTGCTCCAATAGTACAACCCATGTAACTAGACAACTCCTCTAAGTTTGGCACATTGTTTACCGGATAGATGATGCTTTTCAACTTGTTGACATGTAGCCCTGATAAAGCCTCAAATAGCAGAAGAGTCAGATTCAAGTATAGCATTTGAGATCTTTCTGCCTCACAGAAGATCAAAGTATCATCGGCATACAGTAGATGTGATACTTTGACAGTGTTCTCAGCATTTGAACCAACACTGAAACCCTGGATCCATTGCATTTGATCGGCCTTCTCCAACATTTTGCTCAGTCCCTCCATGGGTAGAATGAAAAGGAAAGGTGAGAGTGGATCTCCCTGCCTTATCCCTTTCTGCGGAGAGAAAAAACCCACAGGTCCTCTGTTGACAATAATTGAGTATTTCACTGTTGAAATACTAAATCTGATCCACTTTTCCCCGAATCCCATCTTCCTTAAAATAGAGATAAGGTAAGACCAATTAAGTTGATCAAAGCTTTCTCGATATCTAGCTTGCACATAACCCCAGGTTCACCGCTTTTAATCCTCCAGTCTAGTACCTCATTGACAATGAGAGCTGCATCGGTTATTTGTCTGTGTTTAGTGAAGGCATTCTGATGGTTAGAGACTAGCTTCCCAATTACCTTCTTCAGCCTTTCTGCAAGTATCTTTGCTGTAATCTTGGAAACACTTCCAGCGAGACTGATTGGCCTATAATCTCTGAGTTCAATTGCTTCTTTCTTTTTGGGGATCAAAGCGATGAAGAATGCATTACATGATCTCACCATGTAACACTGCTGGTGAAAGTGGTTGAGCGCCCCCATCACCTCTGGCTTGATAAAGTCCCATGTCTTTTGAATAAGCTTAAGCCCTGAAGCTTATGAAACTTCAGGGAGGGCGCTTTGCCTTGCTTAAGCTTCGCTTCACTGTAGCCAAGGCACTAAGCCCATGTGTTAGTCTTGTATGGGGCTGTACTAGACAATTAGATATATTAAATGTTAAAGGAAATTTATGAATGGATTTGTTACATTTTTCTTTAGTTACATATATATTTTTATTTTTTCTTGATTGCGCCCTTTTTTAAACTAAAGCCCGTAGTGATTGCGCTTTGCACTTAATGCCCCAAGTCGGTAGACCTACAGAGTTTTTTAAATCTTTTCGCCTTTGACAACAACTATTTGAATGGACATTTGAGGAGAAGTCCAGATGCACCGGTGAGGAGGTGTGAGCGGATGACCTTGGAAGGCATGAGAAGAGGTAGAGGGCGGCCTAAGAAGTATTGGAGAGAGGTAATCAGGCAGGAAATAGCGTGGCTTCAGATTTCCGAGGACATGGCCCTTATAGGAAGCTGTGGAGGTCGAGTATTAGGGTTGTAGGGTAGGACGTAGTTGCGCCTAGTTTTACTTCGTAACTATGTGAGGCTAGTCTGATAGGATTTTTGTACTGCTAGTGGTTAATGTTGTTTCTCACTACTCTTTCGTTTTTCATAGTGTCGGGTCCATTTACTAGTTATTGCTATTGCTTTTCATCTATTTTTTGATTTTTATGATGATGTTATTACTCCTTGGGTTCTTGTTGATGGTACTGATATATTGTCTCTTTGCTCTCTTCGTCTTCTTGAGCCAAGGGTCTTTCGGGAACAACCTTTCTACTCCCTCGGGTAGAGGTAAGGTCTGCATACACACTACCCTGCCCAGACCCACCAGTGGGATTTTAGTGGGTCGTTGTTGTGGTTTGAATGGACATTTGGTGTTTAGGTTGCTTTATACCTGTTAGTTTAGTAGTCAAATAGGAGTAAATAACCTTAACCTTAATCCTATATGTATTAGGAGTAGGACATGTATTATCTATATATAGGGCTCATTGTAGCATTGAATAATTTTTGGAGAAAATAATATATTATTCACACAATACAATGATACAATGAGCCCTATATATAGATAATACATGTCCTACTCTTAATACATATAAGATTAAGGTTAAGGTTATTTACTCCTATTTGACTACTAAACTAACAATACCAAAGTTAGGCTAATGCCGAAGGCTGTGATCAGCTTTTTGTTGTATCCT
Source organism: Nicotiana paniculata (assembly GCA_005239505.1). Classification (NCBI taxonomy): domain Eukaryota; kingdom Viridiplantae; phylum Streptophyta; class Magnoliopsida; order Solanales; family Solanaceae; genus Nicotiana; species Nicotiana paniculata. Next base: position 158,427 of record ML322637.1, read on the forward strand.
TAACACCTTTTACATATGGATGCACTGCTTTTATCAGTAAATTTTACCTACCATAAACTCCATATAAGGCAAGGGATTCTAGCATTTTATGTGCTTCTTAAGGTGGCTTGTGTTCTGCTCATTTAGAGCATGGATGACTATATCGAAGAACCTGATCCCTTCTGCGCTGAGGTGTAGTAATTATATGGGAGAAACTGTGATTATGTTGCTATTTCTATCTTTCGTGAAAGCTGCATGACAGAGTTCCCTCTGTTGGCATAATTTTGTTTCCTGTAGTTCATTGCTAGTTCTAGAACGATAGCTTATGCTTTGATTATAACCTTTTTTAGAACATTTCATTGATTTCAAATGTGTACATTATCTTTTAACAGTATAAGAACTGAAATGGTAATTCTGCCTTCTATTCCATGACTCTCTTTTAATTCTTTTGTTTCTTTTTTTTTTATTGTTAAAAGTACTATATTAAAATCAGCAATAAGTGCTGTAGAAATAATTACAGGGTACTACATTACGAGTTTGTAATGAGCTTAGAAAATCAACCATGGCCTCAGTGTCATTTGCAAGGGCCATGTTAGACTGAAGGAGAGAAGATATCTATGCTTATGGTTATTACAGTTTCCAATTTGCTTTAAAAACTCTTGTGTTCCTTTATTTCCAAATAGTCCTCCCAAACACTGAAGGACTGGTTTTCCAACACAACACAACACAACATATCCAATGTAATCCCACATTGTGGGGTCTAGGGACGGTAAACACGCAGACCTTACCCCTGCTTGTGGAAATAGAGAGGCAAGGAATGGTATTCCAGATTTTCCTTTTTGCCTTACCCAAACCTCGCAGATGCCAAAACTGTAATAGTTCCGTTGTCATTGACATTATCCACTTAACTCCTAAAATGTTGAGATTTTTAAAGTTTTCAACAGGTGGTCTCATCATAAGCATTTATCTGCAGTTGGATTTTTATTTGAAAACTTCTTGTAGGATGTTTCTCAAGTACATTATTCTGGCTTCAAGACGCCTCACATTCACAATTTATCTGATCTTGTCCAGGCAAATTTGGCAGTCCAAGTATGCCTCTAATCATATTTTTCTTTGCTACGTTTTTGGAAGTTATCTTTGCCTTTTAATGTATGTGGTTAGCCACTTAACCTCTAAATTGCTTGCTTTTTGTCCATGTTGGATTAGGCAAGAAAATTTGGCCATTTGCTGCTTTCGGATTCATCTGATGATTCTCCCAACATTTTAGTATTTCAGGTGCCTTGAGACAGTTACCAACACTTCCTGCACTTCTGCTGATTTTATATTCTGTTAAGTAGATTTTCTTTTTAATCCAGATCTCTGCTAGGATTCCTTTCAGAGCAGACATTGTTTTTCTTTCTGGGACCAGTACTCGTGATTCAAGAGTTGAAGAACGGGTTAGCAGGCTAACAGGTTTATGCTGAGTCTACTTCATTAGAATATGATTGGCATAAAAAAGGAATTTTTTTGAAAGTTGAAATATTAGTTTTTCCAGCTTATTCCGGCTTACATTTAAATCTTACATTAACCCCCCCCCCCCCCACACACACACAAAAAAAAAAAGAAGTGGAAATATTAGTTTTTTTCCCTGAAAAATTATGTTGACCATAACATGTAATTAATGAGGAAAGTAGAAATCTTCCTTTCCACTGAAGCGAGAGAAATATGAGATGCAACTCAAAGGGGATTAAATATTGGAAACCAATGATTTGTCATAGGTGGTATATATGTAATGTTGACCTACACTCTAGTAAATAAGAGATTTACGATTTGTTTGTCCACCTGATAACAAAATCATTCCACAATTTTATTTTAGCAAGTGCCAAGAGCAGATATGGTCACATGGGTTCATGTGCATGCGACATGTGAATGACATGGGCGTTCAGCATGTGCGGGGCATGCAAAACAAGACATGCGCGCAGCATGAGTGTCAAGGCTTGTCACTTGGTGCCAAAAATGGGCAATTAGGCGCCAAGGTTGACAGTTGACACAGGCAATCCTGGCACATGGGGCAGTTAGGTAGTTGAAGGCTAATTCTATCCTGATGGCTGTTGGCATTGTCTGAGCTAGACATGTGCCGATGTGCCATGATGGAAGACAGATTTTGTTGGACCATTGAATTCCCTAAAATGTTACCTAGTAGTTGGGGATGCCAACTGCATGTTAAGATTAACTTAGAATCTGTCAAGTAGTGGCGGAGGCAGGATCTCCGTGAAGGGGGTTCAGAATTTTTTTTTTTGTAGCTAGTGGGAATTGAACCTATGACCTTATCAAGGTTTTGAACCCCCTTGACCACTAAACTACACTTCTGAGTTGTGTTAAGGGGTTCAAAACTTAATATATGGAGGTAAGAAACAGATTTTGCCTTATATATACAGTGTAATTTTTCGGCGAAGGGGGTTCGGATTCCGCCCCCCTAAATCCGCCCCTGCTGTCAAGTGTCCCCTTGTTCCTTGTAACTGTCATTGGTAGCATATATGTCCATGGCTGGCTGATGGCTTAGGCATCGACTGTTGTAAACATTGCCAACTTGTGAGTACTTTTTGTAATTGATAATTAACATAAAGGTTTGGAAGATTGCCTGAAATAATGCCAAGTCCCTAAGGAACCTCTGTTGAGTGAAAGGCTGAGTCAAGTGACTTGATAGCCATGCAGGAAAGTTTTGGTGAGAAAATTAATCCTGTGACCACTAGCATAATATGGACTAGTGTTTGACACTAGTGGCTTTTCGCTTTCACCACTTAGCTTCTTTGCTAGGAAAACCTATAGTTGAAGGGTTATGCCTACCCCTAATACCACATCCTAGGCAATAGGCATAGCATTTGCCGAAACAAGAACGATGGAACTCTCTTTCAGTGTATCTAAATATATGGTTCTGAGCTTTATTTCACGTCCAAGATTGAGGACTAGCATAATATGAAAGTGTGCTTGATATTGGTGGCTTTTGGCGTTTCACCACTTAAGCTTCTTTGCCAGAGCCAGAAAAACAGTAATCTGAAGGTTATGACCCTTCATACCATGCCCCAGCTTAGACCTCTCCAAAACAAAGGATAGTGGAATTCAGTTGCTAGATTCTCAGGATGGTGTCTAGAATGTGAATTTTCCTGATTGATCCTGGAATAACAATATATATTCCCCATTGCTTATACAGGATTAAGACTAAATATGAGTGTCGGAGTCGGTACTGAATTTTCATATCTGAAATAGGAGAATGTTTAGCATTGCCCAATTGTTCTGCCATGTCCCGTATTCCATTTGAAGTTTGATGTTGGTCGCCGTTGTCTAATTGTAGGAGCCAAAGAAATGTTATCTTTAACTTTTCTTTCACTGAAAATGTCTATTAAACCTAGAATGGAAATGTTTTATGTGTATCATGTTCAGTGTTGAGGAAACTGTCTATCTTATATGTACCATTTCCTTTCCTCATTCTTTAGATAAAACTCTTTCCATTATTCCAGGTATATCACTGACCAGTTTACTATCTGAGAAGCAAACGGAGTTCGATGATAAGTTTAAGAAATGCTTTAGCCTATCTGATGAGGTATCGAACCGTCAATGATGATTTTGCTTGTCTTCATATTCTAACATTTTGTTAGCTTGGCATATAATCTCTCTGTCCAAAATTATGTAACAAATCGTATTCGGATGTTAGATCGGACCTATTCTCAGTTCGAAAATGGATTATAAACTACTATGTCTTTATTATACAGAGGACCGAAACACTAGAATATTCTAAAAGCTACAGTCAAACTTTAATTTTATCTACTCTCGTAAACTGTCTCTATTTGTGATGGAGGGATACTTCTGTTGTGCAAGTTCCTCTAATACCCTTCGCCCAAAGTGCACCTGGGATTCACCTGAAGAGCATATACTATTTTATTGTGCTATTTGCGGTTCATGTGATGTGCATGCGTGAGATTATTTAACTGAATTACTTGTACCACACAGTGTTGTCAAAGGCGCGCTTAAGCCCTGAAGTAAGGCGCAAAACATGTAGAGCGCTTCACCTCGCTTAGCGGGCGCCTTTGTATCGTCGTCAAAGCTCTAAGGCGTACTTTTCCTTTTCAATGAGCGTAATACTGAAGAGGCAACACTAAGCAACTGATATTTCACTTTATCATTATTTTTCTTCAATTTCTTCGTCCATATATTTGTTATTCTTGCTTTATAATAATTAGTCTTGGACAACACATACATATTTGTAATTTTTCTCCTTTTGTGCCTTTCTCCATTGGAACCCGCGCTTAAAGCCCCAACGGACGTTAGAGCTTTTTTGCGCTTTTTGCCTTTGATAAGACTGGTACCACACAAATATATGCAACATAGACTTGGGTAAGTTACATCATGCGTGCATAAATGCGGATATTTAAAATAACTAATATGTTGTACTACTATACTATAGCTGTATGGATCTGGGAAAGTAGGCCTACTCAAGCAATTCAGTGCTCCTACCACCATCTATATAGTTATAGAGTTGTGCTGTTTCTATCAATACACATCTCAATTTTACTATGTAATTTGATCACATGGACTGAATTCAATCTTTGAGTACTCACAAGCTCCTTCAGATGCTAGGAGAAATATGAGTGTCTATTGAGCTGATGACCTAATTGTACCAACTTTCAGATGCAGTGTTACTTGCAGTTGGAAGCTATTTTTCCTTGTATTAACTTCCGTGATGCAACATATCCATGTATATAAATATAAAATGCTGAAACGTTTACGTCTTATCTTTTCAGCTTGGTTTGGAATCTGTGAGTGTTGGTAAGGTTGCTCTGGGAAACATGTTGGGTGGGATTGGCTACTTCTTTGGCCAATCAAAGATTTTGCTTCCATCAACCTCCACTGTAAGATATTTCAGTTTTGGTTCCCTGCTATTTTAATAAACTCGTCATATACAATACTAACCCAATGATCAGTTTTAAGTAACTTTGTTATCTCTACTATGCCAGAAATGTTTCTTAGCTCTATGATCAAGAACTTATCATCATATCTGAGCCTCAAATGTACCAACAAATAAAGTAAAAGCCTAAAAAATTAGCCACATAAGGGCTTTTGTCTAGTGGTAGGAGTGCAATGTGTGTAAGTAGATAAGTGGATTAGGCGCACATCACGGGTTCGAACTCTGACACAAACAAAAGCCAAGTATTTAAATGGAGAAGAGTAGAGGGGTGGGCCCATCATCCACCGAGTTTAGCATTGTGTGCCATTGGCCCTCAGGTATTTCTCTATTATAGAAAATAGCCACACAAGGGAAGTTACTCAAGTAACTATACGTCTCTTTTCTATGCTTGTTTACTGCAAGAATGCTCAGGCGATACTGCAATTAAGAGTTACATTAGTTAGTATATAAAGGGATGATTTTAGGAATGGTGCTATTGTGAGAGTTTAAGACATAGGAAGAAAGAATTTCTCTTGAATTCATTTGTGTCTTACAGTAGCCCTATTTATATAGGGTGTTTACATAGTACTAAACGCTTCTCTACTAATATGGGACACTATACATACTAGTACTAGTATACATACTAACTCTCTAACACTCCCTCTCAAGCCGATGTATATAAATCATATGTACCGAGCTTGTTACATATGTAACTCATGCAGGACCAATGAGGGTGAAAATATCTGCAAGCTGAACATTTGACTTCACAAACTTTGTAACAATATCTCCGGAGAGTATCTTCTTTCTGGTGAAGTGACAGTCATCTCAATGTGTTTAGTCCTCTCATGGAACACTGGATTTGACGCAATTTGAAGGGCAACTCCCACAAATTATTTTAATTCTCTGAGCAACTATTTGATCCAAATTAGCGCACATGTTGTCATAGCCATTGCTCGATATTCTGATTCTGCGCTAGATCAAGCATCCACATTCTGTTTTTTGTTTTTTCAAGAGACCAAATTATCTCCTATTAAAAAACAATATCGAGACGTAGAACGTCTATCAGAAGATGATCCTGCCTAATCAGCATCTTTGTATCTAACGATCTGCTCGTGATCTCGATCTTCGAATAGTAGCCCTTTGCCTGGAGCTGATTATATATACCGTAAAATGCGAACAACTGCATCCTAATGACTATCATAGGGAGAGTCCATAAATTGACTTATCACACTCATAGGAAAAGAAATGTCAGGTAATTCAATTTGCCAACCAACCTCCTATATCTTTTAGGATCGTTAAGAGGCTCCCCCCGTCCTAGAAGAAGATTAGCATTCGGATCCGTAGGAGTGCCAACGGGTCTGCAATCCATCACTCCTGTCTTCTTAAGAATGTTTAAATCATATTTCCTTTGTGAAATAACAAAATACTTAAGCTAGACTGAGCAACCTCAATACCTAGAAAGTACTTCAATCTGCCCCGATCCTTAGTCTGGAAATGCTGAAAGAGATGTTGCTTTATATTAGTAATACCATCATGATCATGCTACTCATAACGATATAGCCAATATAAACCACCTGATAAATACACATATTAGGAGAATACACATATTAGGAGCAGAATGCTGATAAAACACAGAGTGATCAGCTTTACTACGAGTCATGTCGAACTCCTGAATAACTATATTAAATTTACCAAACCAGGCTCCAGGAGACTATTTCAAACCATAGAGTGACCTGTGCGATCGACATATAAGACCACAAGACTCCGCTTGAGTAACAAAACCAGGTGGTTGTTCCATATAAATTAGATCCTCAAGATCACCGTGGAGAAAAAAAAGACCACGAGACTCCGCTTCAGTAACAAAACCAGGTGGTTGTTCTATATAAATTAGATCCTTATGATCACCGTGGAGAAAAGCATTCTTGATGTCAAACTGATAAAGAGGCCAATGACGAACAACCATGGATAGAAAAAGGCGAACAAATGCTACTTTAGCCACAGGAGAGAAAGTATCACTGTAATCAGGCTTAAATATCTCAGTATACCCTTTGGCAATAAGACGAGCTTTAAGCCGATCAACTTGGCCGTCCAGGCCAACTTTGACGACATAAACCCAATGACAACCAACAATAGATTTTCCTGAAGGAAGAGGAATAAGCTCCCAAGTGCCACTAGCATGTAAAGCAAGACATCTCTTAGATCATAGCCTGTCGCTATCCAGGATGAGATAACGCTTCATCTGTGGACTTAGGGGTCGTTTGTGAGGGTGTATAAGAATAGTGCGGAATAATGTGTATTAGTAATGCATGGGTTAGTAATGCAAGTATTAGTTATGCAGATATTTTTTCTTTTCTACTGTTTGGTGTGGTGTATTAAAATTATAAAGCATTGCATAATTTTTAAGAAAAATAGTTGTTTACAAAAATGCCCTCCATATTCTCTAGATTTAAGGGTCTTTAAGGATAATTTTGTCTTTAACCATGCTAATGCATGCATTTATAGCCTTGGTATTACTAATGCCATGGTTTTCTATGCATTACTTATGCATAGGATAATGCTAAGTATGATGTATACACAGGTTGAAAAAATGTACCAGACAAGGTATTAGTAATGCATAGAGCTAATGCTTGCATTATTTATTCTAATACCTCCTACCAAACGACCCCTTAGGGATAGAAATAAAGGACAAAGATGACACAAAGGCATAATGAGGTGATGATAAACGATGATAACTCAAACCAATGTAGTGGGGGTTGGGATTAAGAGAAGATCAAATATCTTTCCGAAGTGCGATCGGTAGACAAGAAGGAGACAAGTCCATAAGATCTGATACTGAGTGTGAATCATCTGGACTTGTTGCTGGAAGCTGACAACGATAATAAGCCAGTAATGGTGGGGCTGTAGAAGGTTGGACTGGACCTGTAGGTGATGGAACTAGAGCTATAGGTGATGGGACCGGAGGTATAGGTGGTGGAGCTGGAGCTGGAGCTGGAGCTGTAGAGGAAGTTGAAGGGGAGATAGTGACTAAATCTCCAAAAGATGGAACTAGTAAGACCTCAGAAATATTTAAATGATCACCTGGCCCTGTGAGGTGTAGCTTGGTTTCAAAGAAGGTAACATTAGCAAACATAAGGCATTGCTAAATGTCAGGTGAATAGCATTGGTATTCCTTTTCCATTCTCGAGTAAGCTAGAATAAGAGCACGAGGAACGAACTATCTTTTCTTGGAGCAAGGTTGTGAACAAAACATGTGCTCCCAAAGACACGTGGTGGAAGATAGAACAAAAATGAGCTTGATTCTTGATGGCTAAGGATGATATACGATTAATAAGATAACAAGATGTGAGATCGGAACTGATTGTATGAGTAGGATACGAGAAGTATCTTCCTTTCAGCTACCCTATTTTGTTGAGATGTATATGGACAAGATGTTTGATGAATGATCCGATGTGAGTTCGTAAACTGCTGAAATGGAGAAGACATACTCTGGCATTATCACTACGAAATGTGCGGAAAAGAAACCCCAACTTAATTTTGGATTTCAGCATGAAAGGTCTGAAAAATAAAAAATCACTCAGATCAATTTTTCATCAAGAATATCCAAGTGCACCGGGATTAATCATCCATAAAATTGTCAAAGTAGTGGAATCCCAAGGTATAACGAACGTGACTAGGACCTCAAACATCTAAATGGACTAAAGTGAAAGGTGAATTGTCACGCCCCAAAACCGAGGGACGAGACCGGCACCTAACCGGGTGAACCCGGTCAAGCGGACCTGGATTGCCTTTCCTACCCAACGCGTTTCCCCCGCGTATACAATGCACCATGTTCCATATGAAATAACAACTTAGGATTTAAGCGTGGGTTTACAAACTTAAGTTCATTCTCTTTTAGCATTTCACAATTGATTCCCAAAACATACACCATACATACATAACTTTCCAATGCGGACCACGATTCCGAATATGTACAGTTACTATCCAAAATACATATATATACACCTACATCTTGTCTACAGAGCCTCAACGAATACTAGGAGTTTATACAATACTTGCCGGCAACAAGGCCCCGGCTATACCTTACAATACATAACAAATTCAAAAGAGATGGCATGAATTACACACGGCCCCGGGAGGAAGTGGGGTTCACCAGTACTACTGAAAGATGAAGAGGAGGCACCACTAACGGCGAACTGAGCTACCTGCTATAGAACCACCTACATCCATATAAAAGATGTAGCGCCTCCGGCAAAAGGGACGTTAGTACCATTGAATAGTACTAGTATGTATAAACAAACTTTACTCTATGTAAAATCAAACAATACACATATATGAGGCATTTAAAGAAACCCAAACAAATATTGCACAGAGATACAGAGAATCACATATGAGGTTTCCACAGTTTCTTATTTCAATCGTTTTCCCCTGTTGCGGCGCGCAACCCGATCCCACCTCACAGCCACATTACGCCCTTATTACTTCTGTTGTGGCGTGCAACCCGATCCCACCTTACATTTCTGTTGCGGCGTGCAACCCGATCCCACCTTACATTTCTGTTGCGGCGTGCCACCCGATCCCACCTTACAATCACATTTCATAGCAACAATAACAACCCACAATTTAAATCACAGGGCTTCATATCATCAAGGGTACAACTTTATTATACCCAAACAATCATGTGTTCACAATAGTCTTTATCACCCATTAATTCAACCACAAAGATACTCATCAACAAGAATATAAATTCATTACAACCCACAATCCATATGAAGTTAAGCCACAATAAACCTTGCCAACAATGAGTCATATACGATATTTCCATGGTCACTTAGTTCAATTAGGTCAATTCACAACTCCCTTTCATCACTTGTTACACAACCCTTATCACTTAGATACATTTACACATTTGAGTTTGTTACCATTCTTTCATACCAACATACTCAAGCATTTAACGAACCTTGCACATGATAGAGTAATCACATAGAAGTCACCTTTCACAATTTCAATTATCACGATAGTCGACTAAGAAAAATCAGAGAATGAAATCTCACACCTCAACACAACCGGGCAATCAATTCACATATACTTAGCAAGAAACTCATACCGAATGTTTGGACACCAACAAGGTAACTCTACGAAGATTAAAGTTAGCCATACATACCTCGAGTTCCCTTTTTAATTTCTATCACAATTCACCGGACCGTCTAGAACCGTCAATCTATTCCACAATGTGACATATTTCACTTAGAATTAGGAATCTTGTACCCAATTGAGCAATTTATCAAACACTATGTGACCCCTTAGACCACTAACCCCCTTTTGAGAATAATTACCCAAACTTGTTTTTCCCTTTACTAGATTACGGGGTTTAACTCACATGCATGCAAGATTTCATTTTTTGTTTTCAAGAACCAACCTATGTGTGTTTCATTCTTACACAAAATCTAAGAAATTGGGGAAATAGGGTGAAGACCTACCTCCTTGAGTGAAGAAGATGACATAACTCGATAATTTCCGGGCTTGAGGGACTTTGGAAAATCAAATTGGATGATGTTGAAACCTTCTCTCTCAAGAACTCTCTCCTTCTCTCTCTATTTTTGGTCAGAAAATCGTTAAAAATGAAGTGAATGGGTGTTTTATAAAACAGGGGGTCGGGTTTTAAATTTAGAAAATAGGAGCCCCCACACAGAAATGCGGAATGCGATCGCATTCCTGCTATGCGGTCCGCATTCCTGTCGCATAATTGGCCTTCAAATGGGCCAAAATGGGAACCACACTGCCCAGGTATGTGACGACTTATGCGGTCCGCATACCTGTTATGCGATCGCATAACCTCCCTCGCAAAAACCATGGGGCAAGAATGCGACAACTATGCGGCCCGCATTCGTGAAATGCGATTGCATTCTAGGCCGCATAGCTGTCCTCAAAATGGACATGAAACTGTCCAGGTATGCGACAACTATGCGGTCCGCATACTTGTTATGCGATCGCGTACTGCGTCGCATAACGCGCAATTTCTGAAAAATTTAATCTTTCAAGTTCTGAGATACTTTTTACTCAAAATAGGACTTAAGAATTTCTACAGTTATAACAACACAAGGACCTATTCGGGCATTATTTTAGACATAGAAATTTTACGGGTCTTTACATGAATCTACCCAATTATCGGGATGCAAAGGAAAATGTGAGCGAGTATGCTTACTTAGCTGAATGAGTCAAGTGAGAGAGACTGGGTACCATTTTTTGAAGTTTTGATAAACTGGGATGTCCAAACCGTTTATGTAACAAATCCGGTGAATCGGTAACATGTTAAGCAGTTGAAGGAGGACAAGGATAAGGTAAGGTAATAATGTCTATTTGATTCACGTCCGATACCAAGTATTCGTCCCATACTGCATTCCTGTATAAAACAAGTCATCAAGAAATAAAACAGAGCAATTAAGCGATTTGGCTAAGCGACTAATAGATCTGAGATTAAAAGGATTACCAGGAACACTAGCTTGACCTATTCTAGTTAACACGGTTTGAGATCCATTGGCCATTGTAACTGTTGAAAGTGATTGAGAGTAAGAAATAGTAGTGAAAAGAGATTTGTTACCACAAATATGATCAGATGCACCTGAATTAATGTCCCAAGAGTTTGGAAAAGAAGATTAGGAGACACAAGTCATGCTATTACCTGTTTCAACAAGAGAAGCTATCTTTTACGTGCTTTTTAGTTTTTACCGAAGGAACTCAATATTATTTGGTAGAGAAACCATCCAACTATTAAAACATATTCATTGCCATTTGTTGGAATCAAAAACCAGATAACCTCCCGTAATTACGCCAACCTCGCGAAAACTCGCCGAGAACAAAAATTGGGCGAACAATATTGGTACAACTCCAAATAATGTTGCAACAATGAGGAAATGCTGGAAACACTCTGTATGTTGCCGGAAAATATTGTTCAAGCGGCTGAAATTAGAGTACGCGACCACTAAGAACCAGAAAAACAAACCTGAATCTAGAAAATTTTGAAAGCACTCATTGGAATTTGAAAAAGTTTGCTGGATTCTGGAAAGAATCACTAAGAATCGCTAGGATGTGGTGGAATCTGAATGGACAGGGTCGGAATGAATAGTCGATCATCGGAGAGGAAAAGTTCTCGCTGGAATCGGCCGGAGTGAGTCTCACGCGCCGGCACGTGGCTGGATTTCACTGGAAAATTCCTCCTCCTGGTAGGCGCGTGCAAGCGCATGGGAGATCCAATGACGCGATTTTTGTTGGTTCTAGTCGCACGGGGATTCCGATCCTATTGGTGGTACGTATATGCGCAGTACCCTTAGGAAGAAGCGAACCCTCGGAACAGTTGTTTATTTGCCGGAAAATTGCTCGGCAATGAGGTCTTTCTTCCCGGATGTCGCTGGAATGATGCACAATGATAATTTTCTCATTGAAGCCTTGATGCGATACTAAAGAAATGGAACTCTGAGCCTAACTCAAACTCAAAAGCTAACTCATGATATGAGGATTGCCCAACACCATATAAGGAGTCCTATTTCTCATCCCATAACCAATGCGGGAACTTAACACTCCCCCGCAAGTCCAGGCATGACAGTTGGAGTGTGGACAATATAAGATGGGGTCCCATCATTGGGTAAATAATAAATTGGGATGAGTGTCGCTCTAATACCATGTGAGAGTTTAAGATATGGAAAGAAAGATCTTGTATTCATTTATGTCTTACATTAGACCTATTTATACATGGTGTTTACATAGTGCTAAACCCTTCTCTACCAATGTGGGACACTATATATACTAGCTCTCTGGCAGCTATTAATGCTTAAGTGGTTAGGAATATTCTGCTGTTTCATTTTGATTTGAGACTTGAAGGTGAGACCATGAGAGAAGAGGATAAGTTGCTAAAATATTGAAAATAAGTTCTGTGAGAAAGCACGGGAGAAAATAATATGTTATATCTTGTTTATACAATGATACAATGAACCCTATATATAGATAATACATGTCCTACTCCTAATACATATAGGATTAAGGTTAAGGTTATTTACTCCTAATTGGCTACTATAAACTAACATTCCCCCTCAAGCCGGTGCATATAAATCAAATGTACCGAGCTTGTTACATATATTACTGATACGAGGCCCAGTGAGGGACTTGGTGAAAATATCAGCAAGCTGATCATTCGACTTCAC